>JAECUM010095220.1:0-92621 GCA_016617855.1 Megalonaias nervosa | reverse complement strand
TTCAGTTTTATCATCATTCATCTGCAGCTTGTTACATGTCACCCATGATTTCACATCGGAAATACACCTCTCAACGCCTTGGATGGAAGCTTCAACTTCAGTTGGATGGCTAGATTTGTATATTTGGGTGTCATCAGTATACAATTGGTGAGACACTGGATGATGATCTATGACACTTGAGAGTGGCTGAGTGTATAGAATGAAGAGAACAGGTCCAAGAACAGACCCCTGTGGAACACCACAACATAGATCAACTGGGCTGGAGTGTTTTCCATTTGCGGATACAATTTGTGTCCTGTTGACCAAGTAGGACTTGAACCATAGTAAGGCCGTATCATGAATGCCAAATACATGCTGGAGACGGTGAAGTAATATATCATGGTCTATAGTGTCAAATGCTGCAGACAAGTCAAGGAGAGTGAGGACTGTAATCTTTCCGCTATCCAAAGCAGAGAGAAGGTCATTGACTACTTTCAGAAGAGTAGTTTCAGTACTGTGGCAAGGGCGATATGCAGACTGTACATTGCTAAAAAGACTGTTTGAATTCAGATGAGATACAAGTTGGGATAGAACAACTTTTTCTAAGATTTTTTACATGAATGGGAGATTAGAAACTGGGCGGTAGTTCTTTAAATCATTATGGTCGAGTGTTGGTTTCTTCAGCAGAGGCTTTACAATGGCAGTTTTGTAAAATGATGGGAATTCCCAGTTGAGAGAGAGGCATTAATAACATCAGTTAGTGAAGGCAGTATTGGATCCAAGCACTCTAGCAGCAGTGACGTCGGAATCGGATCCAGTTCACATGACTTTGGTGCACTCTTCATCACGATTGTACGTACTAAATCCATAGAGACAGGTTCAAATGCTGCTAACGGTTGCCACTGAAATTCTGTATCGCAACTGTATGGTGACGACGAGTCAACTGAAATTGTGTTGTCAAGTTTATCTCTGATGGTTTGTCCTTTGTCACGGAAGAAATTTGCAAACAGGTCCGGAAGGTCGACTGGAGAGAAGGTAGCTGGAAGTGGTGTACATTTGTTCCTTGACATCAGCTTGTCCCCAATGCCTCTCCAGCCCCTCCATACTGCATTTTAAGATCCATCCCCAATGCCTCTCCAGCCCCTACATACTGCATTTTAAGATCCATCTCCAATGCCTCTCTAGCCCCTCCATACTGCATTTTAAGATACCCAATGCCTCTCTAGCCCCTACATACTGCAATTTAAGATCCATGCCCAATGTCTCTCCAGCCCCTACATACTGCATTTTAAGACACCCAATGCCTCTCTAGCCCCTCCATACTGCATTTTAAAATCCATCCCCAATGCCTCTCTAGCCCCTCCATACTGCATTTTAAGATACCCAATGCCTCTCTAGCCCCTCCATACTGCATTTTAAGATCCATCCCCAATGCCTCTCCAGCCCCTCCATACTGCATTTTAAGAACCATCCCCAATGCCTCTCTAACCTCTCCCAGTATTACTTTTTCTCTTGGTTCCACGTTTATTAACTGTGTATGTGTGTTTTTAAAAAAAGTCTATTCCTACATCCAAATAGATGAAAAAAGTCTATTCCTACATCCAAACAGATGAAAAAAAACTATTCCTACATCCAAATAGATGAAATTCAAAATTTTATCACTGACATCAGGTTGTCAAATCTTGACAAAATGAGTGGTCAAGGATGAAAAACCAATGTGTACATTCTGAAACAAGGAGATTGATAAATTTAAAGTATATAATTTAACATTTCATTTAAAAAATCCTCCTGTCTTCCAGAAAAGTGCTCATTCCTTAAAAAAACTGCCCCCATCACTAAAAATGCCTTTCATTCCCTCCCCTCCATAAGTGATTAAAACTAAAGCACTGTCTAAAGGGCAAAAACAGTGAAAACCATGCCCCAAGATTACGGGTATCAGGAATTCTAACACTATTAGATTCAACTTAAATTTGAATATCAATTAGTTGATGATTTTAAGTTAGTTGATCAAATATCAATATCTAATCAGCTTGTGATTTTAAGTTATCCAATCAAACTCTAAAATATATCTGGCTCACTAGTAATTTCAAGTTATCCAACCAAACTCTAAAATATATCTGGCTCACTAATAATTTCAAGATATTCCATCAACTTCTAACATATATCTGGTTGATAGGTGATTTTAAGTAAGCCAGTCAAAGCCCAGAACCTCGAGCCTGAGTCAAAATGAGAGAATTCTTAACAATGTTGGTGCCAGAGTCATTGACTATGTCCCTTGAAATTATTTTTCCATTAGTCAGTTCTTAACAATGTTGGTGCCAGAGTCATTGACTATGTCCCTTGAAATTATTTTTCCATTAGTCAGTTCTTAATAATCTTGGTGCCAGAGTCATTGACTATGTCCCTTGAAATTATTTTTCCATTAGTCAGTTCTTAACAATCTTGGTGCCAGAGTCATTGACTATGTCCCTTGAAATTATTTTTCCATTAGTCACTTCTTAACAATCTTGGTGCCAGAGTCATTGACTATGTCCCTTGAAATTATTTTTCCATTAGTCAGTTCTTAATAATCTTGGTACTATATCCCTTGAAATTATTTTTCCATTAGTCAGTTCTTAATAATCTTGGTGCCAAAGTCAATGACTATGTCCCTTGAAATTATTTTTCCATTAGTCAGTTCTTAATAATCTTGGTGCTAGAGTCATTGACTATGTCCCTTGAAATTATTTTTCCATTAGTACAATTTAGCTGTTCTCAATACCAGTTCTTTACAAAGCGCTATTTATAACATGTAGTTCTAATCTTAAACTGAAAAAAGTCTCTAATTAATGCCTTGAAAGAGATCTTGAGATTCTGACAAATCCAAATCAGTGTTTGAGATAAAAGAGGAAATCTTGACAAAATGAATAGTCAAGGATGAAAAACCAATGTGTACATTTTGAAACAAGGTGATAGATAAATTTTAAATTATATAATTTAACATTTCATTTAAAGCTGTAAAGTATCCTATCAGGTATTCTCTCATAATGTGACATTTTTCTCTGAGTATAATACATTCTACTTTGAGTCAACAATGTACACAAACCCTGGGCTTACATATGACCACTGAGTTTAGCATACCTGACAACTCACTGTGTACAGTGTGACATAAAAAACATGATTTTTTTAAACTAACAACCCCTTTAAATGGTTGTGTTAGAAAAAGCATGAACTCATCAAGATGCAATAATAACAAATATGGGTGGGGAGGACTTGATTTTGAACAGTTATACAGTTGTCTCATTTGAAGGAATATCCTAACTGGGGAATGATTTTAAAGCTTATTAATGTCTTTAATAAGGAATAAACCAGCAATTAATATGTTTTATTGTGCACTTTATCCAGCAAAATGCACCATTACTGCTGCTGAAGCGACTTCCTGTGAGTATACAAGGATGCAAGGAAACTAACTGGGAGATTAAGTTTAAAAGCAGATTTTGAATGCTGATCCAGAAAAATAATAAAATTGTTTAAGTAGTCATTTTAGTTGTCATCACAATCATAATCATGTCTGAAAATGATGAAAAAAATCAGGCACTGATGAGAGTCGATATAAATCAAAATTAAGTGACAATCAAACTTTAGGTGCAGCATCTCTTACTAAAATTGATTGTAAGCTTGCCAATGCACAAACATTCATGTCTGAAAGCAGAAATATACAAAAATAGAGACGTAAATCCTTAAAGCTAAAGTCACAATCATTAAAATGATGTTAGGATCTGAAAACTGTTGGACTGTTCTGTCTTGTTTCTACAGTACCCCCACCAAAGCAATTTTCACTTTTTCATTTCGTGCCAGAGATCTGTTATAAAAATAAACAATCTTTACTTTTTTGTAAGAAAACAGTCATTAATTTGACAAAATATACAATGTATAGCATTATAGGTACAATCTAAATTTGTTAAAAGACAATGTCTTAAATTTATTGTTAAATTTCATAACCTTTTAATTGATGTATTAATGCTTCCATTAACTGCACAGAATGGAGAAACAAATCCATGCAAATTGGTGGTTTGTGCCTGAAAAAATAAATAACATAAAGCAAAAATATATTGCGGATATCTATTTTTTTTTAGTTAATATAAGGAATCATTTCATTTGTGAAATAGAAACATTTTTTATTGTCACTCATGGCTTCACCACTCATGAAAATACTATGTTCCCACTTCATGAATGAAATATTTCCTTATATCTACCCCAAAAATGTCGATATCTTCTCTATACATAAGACTAATCCATCTCCTGGGTGTCTGAGCAAAATGAAAATTATTGCTTAACTCTTTACCTTCTGCATATATGTGATGCTAGAAATAGCCTTGTAACCCCAGAGATGCTGCTAATAATACTCTGTCTGTCCCGGCTGGCTCATACATGCGTTTCTGGCCAAGGGTTGGAAAACCCCCAAGATGCATATACACGTTTCGTATTAAAGCTTTACATTGGATGAAATTGCAAACATCTGGTCTTTTTAACAATATTTAGCCAATGATAATAGTCTTTACATAAAATGATGAAAGTGTTCTATTAGTAGTTTTACAGCATGTAAGTGGGAATTTCCTTTGAAAAAGGGGTCAATTGTCAAAGTGAAACAAAATAGCAATATTCATGTATTCTGACGATGATTCCAACAAAAGTTTTGAAGGATTTGAAAGTGATGACACTGCAAATGACATTGCCTTTCATGATCATATTCAAGATGAAGGATCAGACATTAGTATAAGCCCTGTTTTGACACCTGACATTTCAGATTTATCTGAATCTGAGGATGAAACGCACAATGATCTTTTTTGGTTGGAACACGTGGGACTGTTACATGTGGACAACTTTACATTAGATTCAGGGCCAACATTTAATTTGGATGAAAATGCAAGGGAGATAGATTTCTTTTTACAGTTTTTTCCCAAAGAAATATTCCAGTTGTGCAAAATAGTGGTGAGAAAAGTAGTCTAACATACATTATAAACACAACAGATATCTTGAGGTATATTTTTTATTATGAATATATGAATATAAACATTGATTACTGAGGATTATATGTCCCTGTTGGTGGAAATGAGTAGCACAAAACTTTGGTAAGTGTTTAAAATAATAGTTTTCATTAAATTACATAGTATGCATGGGACAAGATTGATAAAGAAAATGTAGACAGCATGTGCACTAACTCAGGAAGCTCTCACTCAGGCAGCCATTATGATGCTCTGGGGTTCAGCCTACAAACAGCAGCGAGAAGGCAGGCTGCTTACCAGGCTTAGTAGGCAGGGCAGCAAGTACTTGAAGAAGGTAAAGAGTTAACATTAGGTCACTGACGCTGGGAAGAGTTTCTACAATGTATGCTGGGAAGAGTTTCTACAATGTATGCTGGGAAGAGTTTCTACAATGTATACTTAGTCATAGAATCCTGATTTCGCATGGTGTACTAGATTAAGTTGGGAGAACCAAATGCTGACTGCAGATTTATGCCTATTTTTAGTTACAATTAATTAGCCAACTAGGTAAATTTTACCTAGTGGCTGAAGTTATCACTTGGGGAATTCAGTTCCCTGGGTAACTGTATGGGAAGGTGGCACAGTTCCTCTAGTAATGGACTTGTAATGAAATACATACCACATCCGTGTCTGCCAGGCTGTAGGCAAATGAATATTCAGATTCATTCAGGCCAGCATAGTAGTATGTCTGAAATACCAAAGTATCAATATCATTGACAATATGGATCATTGTACAAATTATATACACAGTTTTTAGAAGAAAAAAAAAACCAAGCAGATGCCTTTTCCAATATTACACAACTGAAGAAACATTAATTCAATCTTCAGTTGCAAACTGAAGACACCTTAATTCAATATTCAGGGGCAAAGCTCTAAATCAAATTGTGGCCATGAATCAGTCAAATTTTGATAAGAAAAAATGAAAGTTCAACTTTGTATAGCTTTTGTGCATAAAAAGCAAATTTTATTTTAATTCATGAAGTCCTTCATATGTTACTTAGCAAACACATAATTTGTGACTTAATGGATGGACAGGATTTTGGACATGCAACACAGATGAACATAGGTAAAACCAGCCCATCCAAAGAATAAAGTGGAGACAGAAAAACACTATGTAGTTCAATTATATGAACCCCTCCCTCATACTAGATGAACAGGGATTCTGAAATTCTAATGTCTCTTGACAGACATTTTTTTCCTGAAAAAGAACATGGTGGCCATATATTTGTGAAATTTAAGCTAAAATCATTTAAGGGAGATATAGCAAGTTCTGACAAAAAAGAAAACATTGATATGCCTAATTATATATATATGTTATTTTCAGTTCCAAATTTGCTGCTGCTTTAGTGTTAGTATTATCTGAACTGGTTTCTTCTCAACCTAATTATTTATATTTTTAAACAAATCATTTTTCTTTCAGAAACTTTACAACAGAATTTCACCCAACAAAACTATTTAATTCCACTCTACTGTTTTCAAATTTAATTATTCATTGACAACAAGATGATTTACTACCCTAAAAATAGGCAACACCTAATTAATAGGCAGTGTTTGTAAAATCAAATAACTCTTGGAGGATGATAGTTAGTTGTTGTTGGTAGTATATTTGCTTGTTAATTTGGGCCAAGGTTTCACATATCTAGTTCTAAAGGGATGACGTGCTGACATACTGCAACAAAAACCATGTGGTGTGAGGGACAGATGTAATGTGTATAGTACAGAACCTGGGACAAACATTCACTGGTGTGAGGGACAGATGTAATGTGTATAGTACAGAACCTGGGGCAAACATTCAGTACTTTTGTTTGAACAAGTCCAGGAGATACACTTTCACACCTTGTGCTTTACAGTCAGGGAGAAAATAAGCAATTGTGACCAAATAAGCTAAGTCATCAACACCTCTACTGATTGTCTGAAAAAGAAATAATGTGCAAACCAGACCTAGTCACCCTGAAATTAAGCTCTGTTGGCAAACATTTATATTGATTGTCCAACAATAAAACAATCTGTAAACTTGGACTTTGTTAATGTGCTTATTTGGAAGCTTAATGGATAAATGACTCATAGACAAGCTAATGCAATTTTATTTAGAGTATCTATGACTGATGGTTGGTCATTCAGTCTGAACTAGTCAAAACCAACTGGACATGTCTGTCAAATATAGGGATTTCAGGAACTCTGCTGATGAATTACTGTAATACATTTAAATTAATGATTTTTGAACCTATAGATAACTAGAAAACTCCCATTTTAAACAATAAATCTTTTCCAGCATGTTTAACTTTCATACTTTCTCATAATTTGTTGTACTGATTTCATGAACTTTGACACTTTATTCACGACATCTGAAGTGTTCACCAATTTAATGTCATGAGCAAATGTCTTTCAGTAACTGAATGCAATTTTAAAAGTATGTAAATTTAAAATTATGTACAAAGTTAAACCAGAAGGATGCACATGCCATATGCTTTATATGATTCTGAATGTTTTAAGGGATCCACCATTAATGGCTGATTGCTAACATGTTACATACTGACTGATTCATGTACTTTGCTTTTAGTTAATTTTCTTTTTTATTGCCATATAATATAGTATAACCATGTGGAAATTTTACATCCATATAAAACTGGAAAGCAAATCCCAACCTACAACCAAAAATACCTCCCCCCACCAACAAAACCTCTCACTTACTCGTGGTATCCTATCCCTGGCCTTGGCAATCCTGAGTTTCCCCATTCTGCCAGCTCGCATGTTTTGCTCAATGATGGAGAATTCTGGGGGATTTCCTTCTTTGTCTTGCTCTAATTGGTGTATTGGGATAAAGATTGGATCTTCTAGAAGCTGAAAAAGTCAGATAATTAAACAAGAGGTTCAAGTGGGATCAATACTGCTCACCTGATCGATGCTGACTTTTAGTACAAGCATTGATGCATTGAACAAGGAAAAAAATTTTGGATCCAAGATTCTTAAGCAGATCATTCAAATATAAATCATTTATGTCATGAAATCTTTTCCAAGTAAATCTATGTAAAAGTTAAATCTAAACTCAAGACAGAAAACCTTGTTTATCACTGGATGGGAAACAAGGAAATCTTTAAAATACAGTATTTTTGTTAAAACTTTACTAAGTACTAAAATGTAAAAAAAAAATCTGACATATTCACTGGATTCTTGCAGAAATATGGGTGATGAATTTATGTTTGTGATTGGGGACAATCAAAAAGTTGTGATATGGAGAAAAACAGAAAAAGAATGGGCAATCCAATCATCCTACCAAGATCAACATCAAGTCTGATGATATGGCATTGTATAACCATCACGTAGTTATATTTTTGCAACTCTTGGTACATGATTATGTTTACATTATGTGTAGTTTTTGTTCATGACTGTAAACTGTTATGATCCTCTACAGTCAAGAGATTAGATAGCTAGATTTTGTACATGGGTATAAAATTCTATTTTAAGATATTAAGAGTGTAGATGAAGAAGGATCTACAAATAGTTTCTAAAGTATATGTTTATGACCATTAATAATATTAAAAATACGACCCGTATGCTAATTTGGGTTATTTCCGATTGGATGGGTTAGGTCACATGAACAGGTATTTTGAAATATTAGATTGAGTAGTAAGATCTAACACATGGGTATATTGTGACATACAGTCATAACAGATTCTTGAAGGTGTATAAAAAGGATATAACTGGGTAATCAGATTCATTTCTATTTTGGATTCATTCCTATTTCAGATTCTTATTTCACATGATGAAATCAGTCTGCAGATGTGTTTAATGTTGTGTTTGAACAATTAAAGAGACACTTCTTAGGACTATTCATTAGAACTGCAAAGTACTCACTGGCCTAGGACATTTTGCCAGGACTTTTGTGAACTATTCTAAGGAATTCTGGACAACACCATTGTGATACATACATCTGAAGATCTGAAATTCATTTGGAAAATATGATTCTTTTGGACTTTAATAAAATGTTTCAGGATTATTTTGGATTCAATTCATAATATTTTAAGTTCCCTTACAGTTTCATTTATAACTCTGATTATTAAATTATTTGTTAAGTTTTACAAAACTTGTTCATTTTGCTTCTTTCTTTAACTTTGTTCATGACCCTAAAGTTGTAACAAAAACTGGGGACTTTTCCAGGATCTATATAAATATTAAGTGTAAATTGCAACATGATTTCCCCAAAATATTTTAAAATAATTGAATCTCAGGACTACTCTTTTTCACCTGTTATTGCATGACATTTAGCCAATATTCAGTTCATTTTCATGATGATAACACACCTGTGTGCCAAGTTCAAGTCATCCAGCAATATAAACACCAAAAATCATTTTGAACTGTATTTATTGAATGGTGTAAAGTATGGAATTAAACATAATGCATGTATTGAATGGTGTAAAGTATGGAATTAAACATAATGTATGTATTGAATGGTGTAAAGTATGGAATTAAACATAATGTATATACTGAATGGTGTAAAGTATGGAACTAAACATAATGTATGTATTGAATGGTGTAAAGTATGGAATTAAACATAACGTATGTATTGAATGGTGTAAAGTATGGAATTAAACATAATGTATGTATTGAATGGTGTAAAGTAAAGCAATGAGAGAAATCATGAAATATTAATGCCACAAAGGATGAGACATCTATTAAAGGCAGAGAGACAAATAACAAAATATTACGATAGCAGCAAAAATTTGTTGACTTAATATTTACTTCCAAGCTAAAAGAACGGTTTTGTTGTAATAGTCATGGGTGACATTTTTATCTTCACTTATGGGTGTTACCCATAAATAATGTGGTTCTAAAATCCAACCCAACAGACCCAGATTTATAATCCCATAATGCACTGGTAGATCATGTTTGTACAATATTAGTTATATTTATAACTTCATGCAAACATCACAAAATGTCATTTGATGATGCATTACGATATAGGAGATATAGGTCTAAACAAATCTGCATACATATGTAGGTAAAAACTGTATGCAACTCCATCCAAAGTATGGCTAGGACTTAATCAACTCTATATGTTTATACAAAGGTGGCGATGGTACATGATATCATCCTCCTCAGTATCGCTAGGCCCTAAGATCTCTATATATTATGCAAGTATAAGTGTGACACATGACTCATCCCAGGTATCTCTAGACCTTACCAACTCTATACAATAAACATGGGTAAGGGTGGTAAATAACTCCATCCCAAGTATGACTAGACCTTACCCACTTTATAAACTATGTATGGCTAAGGGTGGTAAATAACTCCATCCCAAGTACCTCTAGACCTTACCCACTTTATACATTATACATGGGTAAGGGTGGTAGATAACTCCATCCCATGTATGAATAGATCTTACCCACTTTATACATTATACATGGGTAAGGGTGGTAAATAACTCCATCCCATGTATGGTTAGCCCTTACTCACATTATACATTATGCATGGGTAAGGGTGGTAAAAAACTCCCTCTCAAGTACTTTTAGACCTTACCCACTTTATAAATTATACATGCGTAAGGGTGGTAAATAACTCCATCCCAAGTACCTCTAGACCTTACCCACTTTATACATTATACATGGGTAAGGGTGGTAAATAACTCCCTCACAAATACCTCTAGACCTTATCCACTTTATAAATTATACATGTGTAAGGGTGGTAAATAACTCCTTCCCAAGTACCTCTAGACCTTACCCAGTTATACATTATACATGGGTAAGGGTGGTAAATAACTCCATCCCAAGCACCTCTAGACCTCACCCACCGTATAAATTATACATGTGTAAGGGTGGTAAATAACTCCATCCCAAGTACCTCTAGACCTTCATCATCATCATCATCATCATCATCATCGTCATCATCATCAATCCCTTAACCTAAGAGGTCGTTGGGGCACCAAAGTTGACTTTACAACCAATTCTCTCCATCTTTCCCTGTTCTCTACTGCCCTTTGGAAATCTCCAAATCCTATGCCTGTCCACTCCTTAATGTTGTCTTCACATCTCTTTTTCTGTCTGCCTCTTCTTCTGCATCCTCACACTGTACCTTGCAAGACTATTTTTGCCAGTCCAGATGATCTTAAGACATGACCATACCACTTCAGTTTGCGCTTTTTTACAGTGGTCAAGAGGTCTTCATAGGATCCGATGGCTCGCTGGATCCTGTTGTGGACTTCTTCATTGGTTACATGGTCAATGTATGAGATGCCCAAGATCTTGCGGTAGAATCTCATTTCGAAGGTTTGAATCCTTCTTTGCAGATCTGATGTGAGCATCCATGTTTCACAAGCATACAGAAAGATGGATATGACAATCGAGTGCATCAGCCTTATTTTGGAACCAAAAGCAATGTTTGTATCTTTCCATATTGGTCTTAACCTTGTTATTGCTGCTGTTGTCTGGGCAATCCTGCAAAGTAATTTTGGTTTGGAGCCCTCATCTGTGATAATTGATCCCAAGTACTTGAAGCTTGTGACTCTTTCCAGCTTCTGTCCACTGACCTTTATTTCTGCACTGATGCCATTTGGTGTTGTTTGTCATCAGTTTGGTTTTTCGGCACTAATCTCCATACCGTATGCTGTGGAGGTTGTGTCAAGGCACTCAACCAAGTCAGCCAGTTCTTTTTCATCTCCTGCTCAACCATCAATATCATCTGTAAAGTGAGGGTTGGTGATTGTTATTCCTCCGATGCTGACAGTGCCCTTGTGGTCATGCAAGGCATCTTCCATGATCCTTTCCAGGAAAATGTTGAAGAGTGTAGGTGACAGTATACATCCATGTCTGATTCTAACTATTGTTCGAAACCAAACTCCTCTGCTGCCATTAATGAGGACAGCACTGGTGGCTTTGTCAGAGAGGTGCTCAACAACCTGCACCAGGTTTGAGCTGATGTTGTACTTCCTCATTACTGCCCATAAGGCTGTATGCCATACCCTATCAAAGGCCTTCTTGAAATCTATAAAGATGTGGTATAGATTTTGCGGATGCTGAAAGTATTTCTCGCAAAGGAGTCTGAGATTGAAGATTTGCTCTGTGGTGCTCCTTCCTGCTCGGAAGCCTGGCTGCTCTTCAGCAATAATTTTCTCTGCTTGAGGCTTTATTCTGTTGAGAATTATCTTCAGCATGACTTTGCTTGGGTGACTGATCAAACTGATGGTTCTGTAGTTTTGGCATAGCCGTAGGTTTCCTTTCTTGGGGGGCATGATGACCAAGGACTGAGTCCATGTGGTGGGCCATTCTCCTGTCTGCCATATCTTGTTGCAGATTGTTGTTAGGACTGTGACTATCTCTTCTCCTCCTGTGTCTTGCCCTTGACACACCTCTTGACCTTACCCACTTTAAAATTATACATGTGTAAGGGTGGTAAATAACTCCATTCCAAGTATGGCTAGACCTTACCCACTCTATACATTATACTTGGGTAAGGGTGGTAAATAACTCCATCCCAAGTACCTCTAGACCTTACCCACTTTATAAATTATACATGTGTAAGGGTGGTAAATAACTCCATTCCAAGTATGGCTAGACCTTACCCACTTTATAAATTATACATGTGTAAGGGTGGTAAATAACTCCATCCCAAGTACCTCTAGACCTTACCCACTTTATACATTATACATGGGTAAGGGTGGTAGATAACTCCATCCCATGTATGGCTAGACCTTACCTGCTCTATACATTATACTTGGGTAAGAATGGTATGTGACTCCATCCCAAGTATAGGTCGACCTTAATAATAATAATAATAATACTAATAATAATAATGACTTTATTTGAAGGCAGCAGCACAATTAGCTGAAGAACTAAGTTACTTTGAGGCACTCATACAAAGGAACATAATTATATACAAATTCACATATATACACACACACATACATGTACATGCATAGAAAATATATTTATGTTTATCTCAACAGATGATTACTCACCCATACGTATTGAATGCACAGTCAATAGACATGCAATATGCAATTAGTGACAAATAGATGTGTAGTATATTTAATGATGCCCAGAGGCATTCATGAATACAAATGCAGTTGTTTTCATTCTCTGAAGCCACTGGATATATTGTGATTGAAAGAAGGAAATAGACTGGGCATTTCTAATCTGAACCTGAATATTATTCCAGAGCAAAGTTCCAGAGTTACTGTACTAGAAACCATTGTTGAATAATTCTGTACATAGTTTGGGAATTTTATACTGTTTGGTAGACATTTAATGCAGGTGGTGATTATTACCAGGTAGCATATCCTGTAAGTATACAGGAGCACTGTTACTCGATATCTTGTACATTAAGTTAGATTATTTATAATCTCTCTCATCTCTTAAAAGATATCCCAGAAAACTAAGATCATAGTTAATTTACAAATCACAAGCTCCTATCAATCAGTCAGTCAAACTGATCATTTGTCATGAAGTTTCAATGGACCACTGAACAATTCTGTAGCAGAGACTATGTGTAAATAATTACCTTATTTTATTATATATTTCATAATAAGATATTGAAATTTGTCACATACCCAATTAATCCTACATGCTTGATCTGGCATTTAATACAGCTGTTTAATCTGTATTTCTATATCACATGCCCAGATTGGAACTACTTAGGTGCCTTCTTTGATATAAGCACAATCAATATTTTTTTATGCTGTGAATCAAATATTTGTAAATCCCTATTCATTTTAAATTTCATTCATACAGTAAAGAAAGAATTATTTTGAAAGCATAAATGAGAGGGTATGTAATAAATGCAAAACCACATTCTTGTTTTGTTCCATGTTGGAAAAAATAACTTGTTTCATACAGCTTATGAATATCTCTCAGCTTCAACATATAGTTATGCCATATTAAACTTGTTCTTTCCAAGGACTCAAAATATAATGTGTATGTAGCTTTGTGCATGTAATGGTGTGAGAAACTGAATACCACCACTCTAATGATGAAAGTGGTATTGCACCTGTGGCAATATTACATCTGGAACTTTTTTCCCCATGTAGAACATATCTTACTTTTTGTGCATGTTATATTTCCATATCCAGGCCTAATTGATTTTTTTCCTCTCTACCTCCCTCCTTCCATTCCACACCCCCCCCCCCCATCAGAATGAACATATCTCAAAATAGGCTAATAATGACACATATCTATGCCATGAAAATATGTCTGGAACCAAACTCCAAGCAACAAGTAGTTTCAAGTCTTCATTTATTTAAATATGTGTTACGACTCTATGATCTTAAACTAAATAACAGAAACGATGAAAATGAACAAGCTTTGTAAAAGTAAAAATATAATTTATTTTCCAAAAATATGAAGTGACGGATTCACCATATATTCATACCTAAAGGGCGCTTAGCTTAGCATTGGTCCAACACCCAAGCAATGCAAAATATACTCAAACCAAAAAGAGGCATAGCTTAGCATTGGTCCAACACCTAAGTAATTCATCATATATTCACACCTAAAGGGGGCTTAGCTTAACATTGGTCCAACACCTAAGTAATTCATCATATATTCATACCTAAAGGGGGCTTAGCTTAGCATTGGTCCAACACCTAAGTAATTCACCATATATTCATACCTAAAGGGGGCTTAGCTTAGCATTGGTCCAACACCTAAGTAATTCACCATATATTCATACCTAATGGGAGCTATTAATAATAGTTAGAACATTATATCCTGCTAAACATATAGTAAATGTCTTTATTTCCTGAAATCTTGATGACCCAGAGTCCTAAGTTTTATACAAGACCCACCAAAATGGTAAGATTTTGATAACAAAATGGCATGAAATAGGGTGGAAATTCTTTTCCTGTTCAATCCAAAAGAAATGTCCTGTCAACAACTTTTCCTACCAAATATCAGCTGAAAATGATTAATACTAAAAGTAATCATACACCTGGAAATAAATAATACAGTATCTTCATTTTCTGCAAATTTGATTTTTACCTTCTTACATAAGGTACTGACATATATGATATCATAAAAGGTTTGCATCTTTATTAACTCTGACTGATATAAAATTAAAGTCAGTATACACCCGCTTGCCTAAGTATACTCACGTTGGTGCTGGGTTTGAGTTTGGGATGGAAGATTGTCTCCCCCTGATTGTTGATGAGGAATGAATAGACATTCCCTGGCCACTGGTGCTTTGTCAGAAAGTTCTCGATTTCATCTAGAGTTGCATCAATTCCCACAACTCCAATTGTCCTGAAGCACAATGAAAGACACAGACATTAAAAAAAAAAAGAAAATGAAAGAAAAAAAATCTAAATATTGTAGTGCCTTTGAACTTCAGTGATCATTTTTCTTGCACATAAATATTTTGGCTTATTTAGCAAGGTATCTGATTTAGGATAAAATTTAACTGATTTCTCTTTAAAGTAAATGATTCTGTTTATAACTTTGTTTGGTTATCGTAAAAACATAAAAAGTTGGAATAATTAAATCTAGGTGTTTCACTATAAACACAAATTCCCTGCCACAGAAGCAAATTTGGAGCAGCTGGTGCCAAGGCAATGAGAGTGAACTGCCTTGCATAAAAAAACTCAGACAGCCAACCTAGGTTTTTTTTTGGACAGGATTTGAAATTATAAACCACTTGGTGTGAGTCTAAGCTAAAAACTATTCCACCATGATGGTAGAAACATTTCTGAATGATACTACTCCTGAAGATGAAGCAACATTCAAGGCTTTGTCAGCACTGGGTTGAAATAAATTATTTTTATCTATGTGTAATATGGGCCAAGATAAAGAGGATGTAACAAACAAATTACAGAAAGAAAAAATGTTATTCAAGCATTAAAATCAGTGCACAGTGACCTAATTTTAGTACAGCTGAGATGCATCAACATACCATTTTTCATAAATACAGATGATTTATGGTCCAAAAAGATACTGAGGGTGTAGCAAATAAATATCTGTAACTAAAAGAGTCACTAAACATTGAAAATTAGGTCACAATGAAACAGTGTGGTATGGTTAAGTTGTTATTCTTCAGATATGTTCATATTCCAATTATCATGAGTGTAAATGAAATAGAGATCAACATACTGAGGGTGTAAATGATGGATAGTTGAAAATACAAAAATCACTCAAGCATGAAACATAGGTGACAGCAAGCTACTTTTGTATGATTGGATTATTCTCTTTGAGATGCATCCTCATATACCTAACGTCCAAAACTCACAACTGACAGGGTCAATAAGCATTGATCACATCGTATGAGAGGGCACAAGACAGTTAGGGAGAAAATTCTAGTCAATAGTAGGGGGAAGGTGGTTAATGAAAATTATAATATTATCCTTCACAAATATTAATCTAATATACTTTAACATTTATGGGTATTAGATCTGAATCAAATTGACATGCAGTACTCACAATTTCCAGTCTGAGTAAAGATGGAGTTACTTCCTTTTTAAGGTACACTCCCATATCCATTACAATCAAACACAAATGAACTTAAACATCATAGCTAAAATTTTATGTATAACTGCCAGAGCTGAAACTATCAACATGTTTCCACAGGTTAATCCCTCAAGATAATAATTTCAAATAACTTCTGCATCAAAGGCAAATGGCAATGAATGATATTGTATGTACTAATACAGCCAGCACATGGCAATGAATGATATTGTTTGTACTAATACAGTCAGCACATGGCAATGAAGGATATTGTTTGTACTAATAGTCAGCACATGGCAATGAAGGATATTATTTGTACTAATACAGTCAGCACATGGCAATGAATGATATTGTTTGTACTAATACAGTCAGTACATGTCAATGAATATATTGTTCGTACTAATAATCAGCACATAGCAATGAATGATATTGTTTGTACCAATACAGTCAGCACATGGCAATGAAGGATATTGTTTGTACTAATACGGTCACCGCATTGTGTGTATGGGGTGTTCAGGGAGGGGTAGTACCTCTGGCGGGGTAGCAGTTGTACTCCCATGGGGTAGCTAGTCCACCTTTGGTCCCCACCTGTCACTCAACTCTCACCTGTGGCTCCCAGTAGCTGTAGCATGCGCAGCGGCCACACTATGGGCAACGGCTTCGACTGGCCGGCTAAACCAGGTTGAGGGTAGCCGTCGGGTCTTAAACCCTTGGTGATCTAGGTTTGTCTACCTAAGCATGTGAAGACTGGACCCGGCGGACTGCGCGGAGGAACCACCAGCTGGTCAACGGGCAGAAAGGCGGTTACAGCAAGCAACGTGGAATGCGACTAGGGCACAGTGAGACACCATTAGACACTGCTGGCCATCCACTGCATCCCCCCTATCTCCAGCCGTCTTGACTCTGTCTTGCCACTGGACCCAGATATGCGGAGACGAGAGAGTGAGGTCGACGAGTGCGCAACTCCTCCTCAATGAAATCCAATTCTCACGCGCAAGTCATGACTTCACCAGATCATTATCCCATTCCATCATCCTGCAAGTCCTGCAGCGACAGGGAAGTGGCGAAGCGGCAGGTGTGGATTCACTGGCAGCCATAGTAACAACCCTGCACGCAGGCGGCTCAGGCTATAGGGTCGTCTTCCTATGACCGAAGTAGCATGGGAGTTCGGCAGCCACCTGAGCGTCTGAGCAGCCCTCTCCAGGACTACACTGCTCGCCTCCACAGCAAGAGGTAGGGACTAGAAAAGGTGTCCTAAATATTGTCTACTTCATCTTACCCTGGCCAGCTTACCGCGGCTGGCGGGGATCCCACTCCAGCGGTAAGAAAGCAAAGAAACAGATCAAGGTGACAATTCTCACCTTAGGCGCATGGAATGTGCGCACACTCATGGATCGTGCCGGGACTGAAAGGCCTGAGAGACGGACTGCTTTGATTGCCAGAGAGCTGAACAGGTACAAAGTCCAGATCGCAGCACTCAGCAAGACCCGATTTGCCGACGAAGGTCAACTGTCAGAGGTAAATGCAGGCTACACCTTCTTTTGGATTGGACGCAGCATGGAAGAACGTCGCGAGGCTGGAGTTGGGTTTGCCATCAAGTCCAACCTGGTCAACAAGACAGTCGGCCCACCTAAAGGCATCAACAATCGTCTGATGACCATTCGACTGCCACTCCCAAGAAAGCGATATGCCACACTAGTCAGCGCCTACGCCCCAACACTGACAAACCCTGATGAGATCAAGGACAAGTTCTATGATGAACTGAGATCCACTATTGCTGCCATGCCCAGAACATAAACTCATGTCCTTGGTGACTTTAACGCCCGGGTTGGCGCAGATCACACCTCATAGGAAGGAGTGCTGGGAAAAAATGGGATTGGCAGCTGTAACAGCAATGGCCTCCTACTGCTAGAAACTTGTGCAGTGCACGAACTGCTCATCACTAACTCTGTCTTCCGCCTACCACTTCGCAACAAGACGTCATGGATGCACCCACGCTCCAAGCACTGGCATCTGCTCGACTACGTCATAGTGCGACAGAAAGACAGGCAGGACGTCAGAGTGACAAAGGCTATGTGTGGAGCCAAGTGCTGGACTGACCATAGGCTGATCATCTCCAAACTTAACATCAGGATACAGCCTCCTAGACGTCCTCAAGGAAGCAAGACGCTGAAGCGACTGAACGTCTCCAAGCTGAAAAATGATTCAGTGAAGCAGTCCCTTGCAGACGAACTAGACAACAAGCTAGAAGCCATCACTCTAGGCTCGCATGACATAGAGTCTGATTGGGCGTTCCTTCGGGATGTTGTCTACTCCACGACCGCCGATGTGGTAGGCCCTACTACGCGCAAGCACCAGGACTGGTTCGATGATAACGTTGATCGCATTCAAGAACTGCTCGACGAAAAACACCGCACACACAGAGCGCTGCTAAATGACCCGAACTCCACATCTAAGAAAGCTGCATTCGCCAGTATCAGAAGAACAGTGCAGAGAGAGCTCCGACAGATGCAGGACACATGGCTGAGCAAGAAGGCGGACGAGATCCAGTCGTATGCAGACCGCAATGACATGAAGAGGTTCTACGAGGCGCTCAAGACAATCTACGGTCCCACTAAATCAGGATCTTCCCCCCTCCTCAGTGCAGATGGGAACACACTGATCACTGATAAGGAAGAGATTCTCAAGCGCTGGGCAGAACACTTCGACAGTGTCCTCAACCATCCTTCCTCCATCAACGCTGAAGCCATTGCTCGCCTGCCCCAGGTCCTAACCAACGCTTCCCTCTCGGACTCGCCAAGTTTCACAGAAGTAGAGAAGGCAATTAAAAGTCTATCCAGTGGCAAAGCCCCGGGTTCTGACTCCATCCCAGCGGAAGTCTACGCAGCTGGTAGTCCCCGACTGACGCAGAAGCTTACTGACCTCTTCCAGTCTGTGTGGAACCAGGAGAAGATTCCACAGGAGTTCAAAGACGCCTCTATTGTCCACCTCTACAAGCGGAAGGGGAACCGTCAAGCATGCGACAACCACCGTGGCATCTCCCTATTATCCATCGCAGGGAAAATACTGGCCAGAATTCTGCTAAATCGACTGACCGTCCACTTGGAGCAAGGCTTGCTACCAGAGAGTCAGTGCGGCTTCAGGCAGGATCGGGGCACCGTGGACATGATCTTCGCAACCAGGCAACTCCAGGAGAAATGCCAAGAGCAGAACGTCAGCCTCTACACCACTTTTGTGGACCTCACAAAGGCTTTTGACACTGTGAGTCGTGAAGGTCTGTGGAGGATCATGGCAAAGTTCGGATGCCCTGAGAAGTTCATCACCATGGTCAGACTGTTCCACGATGGCATGCTCGCCAGAGTACAGGATGATGGAGAGTTCTCCCTGCCCTTTCCAGTGACAAACGGTGTCAAGCAGGGCTGTGTTCTTGCCCCGACCCTGTTCAGCATGATGTTCACAGCGATGCTGACCGATGCTTTCCGTGAGGGTGACATTGGCATCGACATCCGGTTCAGGACTGATGGGAACATCTTCAACCTGAGAAGACTGCAGGCTAAGACCAAAGTCCAGGAAGACACCATCCGCGACTTCCTCTTTGCTGACGACTGCGCTTTGAATGCTGGTACTCAGTCTGACATGCAAGAAAGTATGGATCGGTTCTCCAAAGCCTGCACAGACTTCGGACTCACAATAAGTACGAAGAAGACCGAAATCATGTACCAGCCTGCACCCTCAGTGCCCTACACCGAACCCAGCATTACCGTCGATGGACAGAAGCTTGCTGTTGCTGACAAGTTCATCTACCTTGGCAGCACCCTGTCGCGCACAATCTCCATCGATGAAGAGGTCACTCTCAGGATTGCTCGTGCAAGTGCAGCCTTCGGCAGACTTCACAATACTGTATGGAACAGAAGAGGAATCAGCCTGCCAACCAAGCTCAAGGTGTACCGCGCAGTAGTACTGCCCTCCCTCTTGTACGCCTGTGAGACATGGACGGTGTACAGTCGCCATGCAAAACAGCTGAACTCCTTCCACATGCGCTGCCTCAGAAAACTGCTCCACATCAAATGGCAGGACAAGACTCCTGACACAGAAGTCCTCCAGAGAGCAGAGATGACAAGCGTCCATGCCATGCTCAGAAGGTCACAACTCCGCTGGGCTGGTCATGTCTGCCGTATGCCTGATGAGCGCCTCCCAAAGAGACTGTTCTATGGGGAACTCGCTGAAGGCAAGCGTTCCCGAGGAGGCCAAAAGAAACGGTTCAAGGACACGCTCAAAGCCTCCATGAAGTCCTGTGGCATTGACCCAGACAGCTGGGAGCAGCTTGCCGAAGACCGCGCTGCCTGGCGTCACCAGATCAACTCAGGCGCAGCTGCATTTGAAGAGCACCGGATCAACGAGGCCAAGCAGAAACGCCAGCAGAGGAAGAGCAGAGCCAGCGCCGACCTTCAGTCCATCCAGCCCCCGGCAATTCCCTGTCCTCATTGCCGTAGACTCTTCAGAGCACAGATTGGCCTCACCAGCCATCTGCGCACTCACAGACCAGCCCAGATCTGAAGTCATGGTCGTCTTCGAGACCGAAGGACGAACATCATCATCATCATCACAGTCAGCACATGGCAATTAATGATACTGTATGTACTAATAGTCAGCACATGGCAATTAAGGATATTGTTTGCGCTAATACAGTCAGCACATGGTAATGAATGATATTGTTTGTACTAAAACAGTCAGCACATGGCAATGAATGATATTGTTTGTACCAATACAGTCAGCACATGGCAATGAATGATATTGTTTGTACTAATACAGTCAGCACATGGCAATGAAGGATATTGTTCGTACTAATAGTCAGCACATGGCAATTAATGATATTGTTCGTACTAATACAGTCAGCACATGACAATAAATGATATTGTTTGTACTAATAAAGTCAGCACATGACAATAAATGATATTGTTTGTACTAATAGAGTCAGCACATGACAATAAATGATAGTTTGTACTAATAGTCAGCAAATGGCAATAAATGATATTGTTTGTACTAATACAGTCAGCACATGACAATAAATGATATTGTTTGTACTAATAAAGTCAGCACATAGCAATGAATGATATTGTTTGTACCAATACAGTCAGCACATGGCAATGAATGATATTGTATGTACTAATAGTCAGCACATAGCAATGAATGATATTGTTTGTACCAATACAATCAGCACATGGCAATGAAGGATACTGTTTGTACTAATACAGTCAGCACATGGCAATTAATGATATTGTATGTACTAATAGTCAGCACATGGCAATGAAGGATATTGTTTGTATTAATATAGTCAGCACATGGCAATGAATGCTATTGTTTGTACTAATGCAAACAGTCAGCACATGGCAATGAATGATATTGTTTGCACTAATACAGTCAGCACATGGCAATGAATGATATTGTTTGTACTAATACAGACAGTCAGCACATGGCAATGAATGATATTGTTTGTACTAATACAGTCAGTACATGTCAATGAATGATATTGTTTGTACTAATGCAAACAGTCAGCACATGGCAATGAATGATATTGTTTGTACCAATACAGTCAGTACATGTTAATGAATGATGTTGTTTGTACTAATACACTTGGTACATGGCAATGAATGATATTATTTGTACTAATACAGTCAGCACATGGCAATTAATGATATTGTTTGTACTAATGCAAACAGTCAGCACATGGCAATGAATGATATTGTTTGTACTAATACAGTCAGTACATGTTAATGAATGATGTTGTTTGTACTAACACACTCAGCACATAGAAATGAATGATATTGTTTGTACTAATACAGTCAGTACATGTTAATGAATGATATTGTTTGTACTAATGCAAACAGTCAGCACATGGCAATGAATGATATTGTTTGTACTAATACATGTACCAACAGGCAGTACATGGTAAATGCATAGTTCCAAAAACTGCATTCTGATCACAAAAGCCCCTAAAACAACTGAAAAGAAGGAGAAATGAAATACATGTGAGCATTGTATTCAAACTTGCAGGTTATTTAGGTTATTTTCAAATGTTATATCTGCAATTTTGAAGAACAATCCAAATCTTAACCAAAGTGAGATATCTGAAGTGTATGATTGTGACAAAAAGATTGGGTTGACCCTACATGTAGATGTTAGTGTGATGGTGGCACTTTATATTTATTGTAGTCATCGAGACAATTGATCTCTTTATCAGCTTATGTCTTCATGCCAAAGGACCAGTCATTTCTCAACTGACGTCAGAATAAATACAGTTTAGTTGCTAATTAAGCCATCAATTAGCTTATCATGGAAGCACTTGTGGGCATCATCAGGAGAGTCAATAAACTCTTGCATGTTTTCAACAGAACATGGCATATCACCTTTCTGATGATTAGACTGAAACTGATTTAATGTCCTTTATCTGAGATGCATCCACATACCAATTGCAGGTTAAAAGGGATCCATTAGATTTTGGGATGCCATCCCCTACCAATGTCAAGTAGAAATCTGAGCTTTAAAAATCAGAATCTGAACCTAAAAACAGAAATACTTCAAACTTGTATCCCTTTTCAGCATTTAATCATACTGATTAAAAGTAATTTTTGGTTTATTTGTTTCCTCTGGTCTGCTTTCACACCAAGTCTCACTAAAATCCACCCAGAATAAGTGTAAGGGCATGCTTTTCATCCAGTGCTGATGTTTAGTGTATCCTGTTCAAATTTCTGTTGGCTGCATAGCATGTTTTATTGATCAAGGTATAATCCACATGATTAATAATACAATGAAAAAAATTTGCAACAATAACAGTATTCATGGCATGGTCTCTGTACAAGAACCAAGCCTGAAAGGTGAATCTGCAATCAGAGATCACTTGTATTTCAAGTCCAGTTTGTCCTTTCTCCATGGTGAGCTGCTATTGACAGGTTTGATGTATATTGAACATGCTTTTCTTATACAAGTACATAGCTATGCATTCCCATATGAATTACAGTCAGACATAACTAGAGTTTCAGTGATCTAGTCATACCAAATGCAAAATGAATTACAGTCAAACATTACAAGAGTTTAATAAGTGATCTAGGTATGCCAAATGTCAAATGCCAAATGAATTACAGTCAGACATTACAGAGTTTTACTGATCTAGGTGCCAAATGCCAAATGAGTTACGCTAAGACATTACACGCTGCAGTTTGCATGTTAAACTTTTATTTGAACAGAAAATTGGAATCTGACAGACGTGATCATCATGGTGTAATTTCTGCTTATAATAGGAATGATTCTGCTAAATAAAAATTGCAGGCACCTCTGCACAGATGTCATAATGAACAAAAAATCACATTAATGTACAAAGAAACACAGCAAAATGCTACAACTCATCCAAACTTATTATCCCTGTCGATGGATGAACACTTAGAGTACTGAAAGAAAACAGTAAGTTGTCTTCTTTGTCTTGCTGCAAATAGTTCAAAATATCACCTAAATTAATATTACATATTTCTTTTATAAAGTAAAAATGTACAGTTTTCAAAGAATTTGGTTACAGCATTATGTCACATAAAATGATGAAATTCTACAATGAAAGCATCATTACCACCAAGCATGTTTTACCTTGACAATTTACCACCATGCATGTTTTACCTTGACAATAAAGGTGTCATTACCACCAGGCAGGTTTTACCTTGACAATGAAGGCATCATTATCACCATGCATGTTTTACCTTGATAATTTGCCACCATGCATGTTTTACCTTGACAATAAAGGTATCATTACCACCATGCATGTTTTACCTTGATAATTTACCACCATGCATGTTTTATCTTGATAATTTACCAACATGCATGTTTTACCTTGATAATTTACCACCATGCATGTTTTACCTTGACAATAAAGGTATCATTACCACCATGCATGTTTTACCTTGATAATTTACCACTATGCATGTTTTACCTTGATAATTTACCAACATGCATGTTTTACCTTGATAATTTACCACTATGCATGTTTTACCTTGATAATTTACCACTATGCATGTTTTACCTTGATAATTTACCACCATGCATGTTTTACCTTGACTATAAAGGTATCATTACCACCATGCATGTTTTACCTTGATAATTTACCACTATGCATATTTTACCTTGATAATTTGCCACCATGCATGTTTTACCTTGACAATAAAGGTATCATTACCACCATGCATGTTTTACCTTGATAATTTACCACTATGCATGTTTTACCTTGATAATTTACCAACATGCATGTTTTACCTTGATAATTTGCTGATGTTTCAGAACCATTGCATCTGTGAACAACTTACACATAACTAAGAATTTTTTTCATTTTATCAGAGGTAGTTTGATATCTTTGATCTATTGATACAATGCAGTATTTTTACATTTTATCAGAGGTAGTTTGATATCTTTGATCTATTGATACATTGCAGTATTTTTTACATTTTATCAGAGGTAGTTTGATATCTTTGATCTATTGAGGTAGTTTGATATCTTTGATCTATTGAGGTAGTTTGATATCTTTGATCTATTGATACATTGCAGTATTTTTACATTTTATCAGAGGTAGTTTGATATCTTTGATCTATTGAGGTAGTTTGATATCTCTGATCTATTGAGGTAGTTTGATATCTTTGATCTATTGATACATTGCAGTATTTTTACATTTTATCAGAGGTAGTTTGATATCTTTGATCTATTGATACATTGCAGTATTTTTGTCTGGCTATAGTATATCATACTATAGATACAGAAAGATAGTAGAACAGCATAAACTAAATGGCATAAAATGTCACAATTTTACATTTTCAAGTCATTTTTCTATCCCACCAATGACGTTAATAAGAAGGCTGCTTCATCTGAGTACAAAATCTGTCACCTTACACCTATGTCTACCTAAGTAAATGCTCTACATACTCTTTTTAAATTACTCCTATAATGAAATTTTGCACATCATGTAATAGGAATTATTTATCTTTCATAGATCTGAAAATATTTTCCAAAGATCTATATGCTACGCATTGTTGCTGTAAAAAAAATTTCACCTGAGTATTGTGTTATACACTTACCATACAGATTTCCATGAGTATTATTGTGTTACACATGTACAATTACCATACAGATTTCCATGAGTATTAATGTGTTATACATTTACCATACAGATTTCCATGAGTATTATTGTATTCTATACTTAACATACAGATTTACATGATTATTATTGTGTTACACACTTACCATACAAATTCACATGAGTATTATTGTGTTATATACTTACCATACATTTCCATGAGTATTAATGTGTTATACATTTACCATACAGATTTCAATGAGTATTATTGTGTTCTATATTTACCATACAGATTTACATAATTATTATTGTGTTTTACACCTACCATACAAATTCACATGAGTATTATTGTGTTATACACTTACCATACAGATTTCCATGAGTATTATTGTGTTATACACTTACCATACAGATTTCCATGATCATTATTGTGTTCTACACTTACCATACAAATTCACATGAGTCTTTTTGTGTTCTACACTTACCATACAGAATTAGATCAGTATTTTTGTGTTCTACATTTACCATAAAGATTTACATGAGTATTTTTGTGTTCTACACTTACCATACAGATTTACATGAGTATTTTTGTGTTCTACACTTACCATACAGATTTACATGAGTATTTTTGTGTTCTACACTTACCATACAGATTTACATGAGTATTTTTGTGTTCTACACTTACCATACAGATTTACATGAGTATTTTTGTGTTCTACACTTACCATACAGATTTACATGAGTATTTCTGTATTCTACACTTACCATACAGATTTACAGGAGTACTTTTGTGTTCTACACTTACCATACAGAATTACACGAGTATTATTGTGTTCTACACTTACCATACATATTCACATGAGTATTTTTGTGCTCTACACTTACCATATAGACATACATCAGTCTTATTGTGTTTTACACTTACCATGCAAAACATACAAGTATTTTTGTGCTGTACACTTACCATACAGATTTACATGAGTATTTGTTTGATAGGATAGTATGTATATAAGATGCCAAAACCTTATGTGGTCATGAGCTAAAGCATAAACTTAACCTATGTCAGTAACATCTGGAATATGAGTCACAGTAACCTTTTATGAAATAATACATGAATGGTAAAAAGATCAAACTGAACCAAAGTCACTGAAATATGAAATATTGGTCTGACACAGTATCATACTTTTAAGATGAGGTGTAATACACACCAAGACGCATCCTCTAACCAAGTTTAATGACTCTAGGTATAAAAGGATTAAAAAGGAAAAAAAACCCAATGTTGTCATGATCTAAATGGAAAAGCATCAGCCAGTAAAATGCAGAAGGCACAAATTTTTTTCTTCTAATGGAGTGGCACTGATATGCATACCTACTTTGGTGATCCTGGCATGAACAGTGCTTGTAAAGTGAAGCGTGAAATATGGATCTACTTTGTGTATGTGTGTTTGTGTGATGGGATGTGTTTCGATTTAAATGCTTTTATGCATGCCAACACAAAAGTGGATGATGTGGATAGTACAACAGCTAAGCTTCACTTCATGGAGGTAAGCTAATTAGACCATCCAAAATATTCTTCAGCCTGCACTGTTAATTTAACTTCAGGAAAATAATTTTGTTTTGGTTAAAGAAAATATTATTTTGCTTGAGGAACATTTCTACCTGATTTTGTAAATATCAATTGCATCTTTTAATAGTTCCAAAATAATAAAATCAGCAAAATATTAGATACCAACACAAATGTTCATGGTGATATCTCTCTCATGACCTGAGGCCCCATAAAACCCTTTCCATCACAACTATTCTTCTATGTTTATTTGTAGAATATTCATTCAAATCATTTGTAGTCCATAGTTTACAGTAAAAACTACTTATTTGGAGTTTACAAGTTCTTCTGGTATTGACCATTAAAGCTAACCCTTCAGTGCAATACTTCTGCCTAGTGTTTAAAATATTTCTGAATTAATGCAAGCAAAGTTTGCTGGCTGCAGTTTGTTGTGTAAAGTAACCCAAGGGAAATAATTTGTCATTGGTACTCTTGAATATTTTTCAGTATTTCTTAAGAACATATAGTTATTGTAATATATACTGAATCAAAGACAATGATCATAGATATGCACTATGAGGCAAGATGGCTGGAATGTACATGTACTATGATGCAAGATGGCTGGTATGTACTATGATCCAAGATGGCTGACATGTAAATATGATGCAAGATGGCTGGCATGTAATACATGGCTCCCCCACTTTTCTAAGGATAAATTTCCAGGTCATTTCCTGGGTTTTTCCAGGATGAAATGAATTTTTTTAATGTTCAGACACGACCATTACTGAATGGTATTAAAGAACATTTTAGATTATAAAACATGCATTTTCTAAATCTAAAGATGTTCCTATTTCAAGACACTCCAAACCATCTAAGTCTGAAAAGATGATCATGTACAAAACCATAAAATGTATAACACAAAACAAGTTCGACTATATTCCTATAAACTGGCATGCAAAGTCATTTCAATGTATGGAATAAAAATTCTAACTTTACTTTGCTGACCTGCATTATGTTGCTACATGGAAACAACATAATGAACATATATTAGTTTTGTTTCCTTTCAAACCTTTAATTCTAATGAATTCTAAAGCAATATACATGCATGTTATACAAAGTTAACTTTTCATATCACAGTATGAATCAATGCAAAGTATTAGAATCTTATCTTGTAATGAAAAGTTTAACCCTCAATTAATCTGTACCAAAAAAACCCAAACAAGATTTTTCAAACAACCTAAACTCCTTAAGAGAATTTGGTTAAAAATCCATCATTTAAAAAACATTTACAAAAGGGTTGATTTAAATTTTGACAAAAGACCTTCAAAATTATATTTTGTTGTATAAACAAGGACTGAATTTTCTGTAAAATCATGTCTTCTTGTAATTTGATAAACCTGTCCCAAACCTGTATTGATACAGGGACTCGTATCACCGTTTAAAATATAATATAATGGATGACAATTTTCCATTTCTCCTGCATCCTATTTAAGACCAGAAACCAATGCTTCAAGCTACCTGTCACTGTGTAATAGTTTTGGACCAAAGTTCAGCTCAGAGATTCGACATTTTGGACAGCAAATTTGGCTTAAAACGAATAGCAGTCTGTTTTCTAATACAGGTTTCCTCTGAATATTCCCACCCCAGTTTTTACATTTGGACATTTAGGACTGGGTGTGGGGTCAGCAATTGCATGTTGAAATTTGGAATTTGCCGCCATCGTGCGGTAGCGACATATGGTAGTTGCTTACCATCGGGCCTAGCAAATTTAAGCGATGTTATATAAACTCATACCTGCATGAAATCGATAGGAAAATGGTTTTATTTTCTCAGAAATGGAAAGTATTATAATCGTTATGTCTTTAATCCACTGACGGACTAGATGAAACAACAGCATAGATGAAACCTGACCCAGTACTCGCCATTTGCATAACTAGTCACATGACTTCACAAATCTCAAACAACGACATCGGAAGTCAAATAGTCATGTGATATCAACAACGAACTCCTTGTTAATGTTGTAAAAGATTCAATTATATTAAATGAAAGTCAGATACCTTTTGTAAAAATCAGAAGGAACATATAATTGTCAACATATTTATTTCGAGAACAACGACAAGACACCTGTCGCTGTCACAGCAATCTGGCCAGTCAGATTCATCAAGCAGAGAGCACATGTCAACATTGTAGTCACGTGATTCAACAAAACTGGTAGTTGTTCTTAGAATAAATATAGAGGACTTTGTGTTCTTTTGCTTTTTTTTTTTTGTTTTTATTAATATTTTTTATTTGTTTCTACAACATTTGAAATGGGCTATTATTGATAAAACGTGACTACTGGATTTATGATGTCATGAACATGTGGGTTGTGAGATACATGTACTCGTGTCACTATCAATGCAAATCGCGAGTACCAGGTCAAATTTCATCAACACGTTAGTTTTATCTTGTCTACTAGATGAATATAATCCACTAAGCATTTGGGTTGACTCAAAAAATATGTTTATATCAAGCACTCAAATGATCCATACTGCAACCTCCGAATATTCTGGTCAGATCTCGATAAATTTAACTCACGATCAGTTGAGTTACGACTCAGTTACATAATTGTTTTGAGCTTCAAGTGGAGGCGGAAAATTCCTGGGTTTTTACAGACTTTCATCAATATTTGCAAAATTCAAGGACTTTCTATGGCCGGGAAAAAATTATCATTTCTCCCGACTTTTCTCCGATTTCCCGGTAGTATGGGAACCCTGGTAATATGATAGGAGATGGCAAATATAATATGATGCAAGATGGCTGGCATGTATTATGATGTGAGATGGCTGGCATGTACTATGATGTGAGATGGCTGGCATGTACTATGATGCAAGATGGCTGACATGTATTAAGATACATAATGGTTGGCACTTAATATGATGTACGATGGCTGGCATGTACTATGATCCAAGATGGCTGACATGTAATATGATGCAAGATGGCTAGCATATAATATATGAGATGGCAAATATAATATGATGCAAGCTGGCTGGCATGTAATATGATACAAGATGGATGGAATGTAATATGATGTGAGATGGCTGGCATGTACTATGATTGGCATGTACTATGATGTGAGATGGCTGGCATGCACTATGATGCAAGATGGCTGGCATGCAATATGATAAAAGATGGCTGGCATGGCTGACATGTAATATGATGCAAGATGGCCAGCATGTAATATGATGTGAGATGGCTGGAATGTAATATGATGCAAGATGGCTGGCATGTAATATGATGTGAGATGGCTGGAATGTAATATGATGAAAGATAACCAGCTCTACTTTGTACATGAATTATACTGTAAGAAGAATAATCTAAAGATGGAGAGTGGGGGTGAGGTCAATATATAGAGTTTACAGTTTCTTCTATAAGTAAGACTCAACTTGAAAGGGTATTGACAGAAAACAAAGTGGCAGAGCTGACTCACTTCCCAGTAACATCACTGGTGACAGGTATTGTATGTGTGACCATTATGCCTAGGCCCCATGAATCAAGATATGGTGAGGTCCACATAGCTATGCTGGTCTTTGCATTTGTTGACAGGAAGTCAAAGTAATTGCTCATCTGTGAAATCAGGTTCTCCCCATCATGCAACTTCTTGATGCTGCCTGCATGGTCACATGCCAACTTCCCTGGGAAAAGTTCTGCATCATCTTGAATCAGGTAGCTGAATATTCTGGCCTTTATAAAAAAAATCAAACCATGTAAAAAATCTTGGATGCACATTTTCATATCTTAATCTAAAACTCATAAGGGATGTGTTTTAATAACTGACAAGAAGGTGAAGCTCAGATTCCAAAACAATGGAACCAACAGAACACTAGAGATGTATTTAGATGAGATGGTTGTCTGCACCAAATTCTAGCACTATAGCAATACTGTATAATAGAACCGTTTGCTTGATATAAAGAGGTCAATTTCTAAACCAAACTGGGGTCATAAATTTGTCAAATTTAAGGGGTAAATGTGATATCAATTATGCCTCAAGTCTTGTTAATGATAAGCACACACCAAATTTTGTTTCAATTCATCAAGTCTTTCAATGTTATAAATCAGAAATGAAATTCAATATCCTACTGGCAAACATCAAAGTTATCAATCAGAAATGAAATTTAATATACTCAGGCAAACTTCACATTTATCAATCTGAAATGAAATGCAATATACTCAGGCAAACTTATGAAATTCAATTTGCTTGGGCAAATTTCAAACTGAAATAAGTGCCATAATTTACACAAATCTGGACACAAAAAGGTGACAATACAAATTAATTTCAATTCCATTAATACCTTTCAAATGTTATCAAGCAAAAATTATATCTGTGATTCTAGGGGAGACAAATAAAATGGAGACCATATTTCATTCAATTTCTGACGGAAAAACATGAAACAAAATCTTTGAACTAGGTCTTGTTGACACTGAATCTGATATCAAATTAGGATTTAAACCCATAAATTTCATAATTAATATACCAAAATATACCATAATTATATTCATAATTAATATACCAAAATATACCATAATTATATTCATAATTAATATACCAAAATATACCATAATTATATTCATAATTAATATACCAAAATATACCATAATTATATTCACAGTTAATATACCAAAGCCTGAAAGCAAATTTCTGAGTCAAACATTGGCTATAGTTCAATTCAACTGCAGACAAAATATTGGTGAAAATCAAATCTGATCTAATGGGTGTATCTTTTTAATCTTAAGTCTCAATCCAAAATTAGTTTCAACCCACACTGTACTTCAGAGGTAATTTTCAACCCATACAGACCATCAAAAGCAATTTTCAACCCATACAGTCCTTCAAAAGTAATTTTCAACCTAATATACAGTCCTTCAAATTTTCAACCCATACAGTCCTTAAAAAGTAATTTTCGACCTATACAGTCCTTCAAATTTTCAACCCATACAGTCCTTCAAAAGCAATTCAGCAAAATGACATTTCTGGCATACAGGACTGAATGATGCACTGACAAACACAACATTATTACATGCCTACTCCACAAACAATGGCACAAGTACAAAAAATACAAATGACCTTATAAATCTGAAGATGGTAGGTGGAATGTTAGTGACTAGTTCTTATGTTGAGCAAGATCACAAGAAACTTTGTTACCCCAACCTTTGGAGGATACAAATTTGATGGACTACTCATTCAACACTGGGAGGAAATCCAACTCTTACAATAACATTTTCTGAAAAGTTATAACTATATTTCAAATTACAATCTGAATGGCTTGTACTAGTTACAACTATATTTCTTGTTACTATCTGGCTGGCTTGTACAAGTTATAACTATAGTTTATATTACAATCTGGCTGTCTTGTACAAGTTATAACTATATTTCTTGTTACAATCTGCCTGGCTCATACATGTTATAACTACATTACATGTTACAGTCTGGCTGGCTTGTTCAAATATCATAACCTTATTTTTCATGTATTCAAATTTAAATGTACATTTAAAGAAATGGGAGTGAAATATTTTATTTTGATAATACATACACAATAATAAATAATAGACCATGATGAGTACATCATCTACCCTGCAACACCACCCCTTCCAAGCTAAAGGCGACATTTGCCACATCATTTGGCTTGTTAGAGCAACAAAGGTGCTTGGTATCTGCAACCATTTCATCTGGTCTGAGCTGATAGCTTATTGTATCAGGATGAAAGAACCTTTGTTGAAATGTCATTATTTCCTTTACTGAGTTGTAAGAACACATCAGATCCATTCTTCTGAATGACTAAGTTCATTTTAGGCATGACTTAAGAGCCCTTACAGGGATCCTTTAGAAGCTCTTTGGGTAAAGGCTCCAAGGAGACAGGGGTTTCAAGATAAAGAACTGATTTCCCTCAGTGGGAACCTGTTCTTGGCAATTATGGGAGAGAAGGCCATCATGAGTGGCACTTAAACAACATGGTGGACATCTGACAAGGCATGATGAATCTCACTACTCCTACATGCTGTAGCTATAATGACTTGAAAGCAGGTTTCGAATGATAGGTGTGTCATGAAGACAGTGGTTTTGTATGATAGGTGTATCAAGAAGGCAGTGGTTTTGTATGATAGGTGTGTCATGAAGACAGTGGTTTTGCATGATAGGTGTATCATGAAGACAATGGTTTTGTATGATATGTGTGTCAAGATGACAGTGGCTTTGTATGATATGTGTATCATGATGATAGTGGTTCACAAAATGCCTTATTCAACCATATCAGAATGCATGGAAGATTCTATTCTGGACAAAGGGTGTAAACCTGGTTGAGAATATCCAAGTTTGCAAGAAGGTCTGAGAAGTTCTTGTTCTGGCTTCAATGATACCTTCCATGATAGCGAAATGTGGCAGCAATTATGGATTGGTAATCCTTGACTCTGATTGGAGCTAACATCTTCTTGACAAACCTATGGAGAAAGTATGAAAACTGCAATATCAAGCAAGTGTGTGTTGAGCAGATGCCCCACACAAGAGACCAACATCTGAAACATGGATGAGTTTAGGCTGTGTTTGTACTACTGAAAGATAGTCAACAAAATAATGTCAAGCATGGATCATATTGACACAACACTCCAGACCTGTTATGGGATGCTGAGGATGGGCTTCCAGATCATATGTACCAAAGCTCACAATTTCTCTGTTGACTGCTGGGATATCACTGTGAAAAACTGGTTTGAGCATGGAAATCCAGGTTTAAATGTAACAGAAGCTGTTGAAGTGAAAATAAAGATTATTAATAGTGACTTGGCCAGAATGGGGTACTTCTTTGAACAATGGCTGGCCTTCGTTGGCCAACAGACCAAATGAATTGTAAATTTTAAAAGTGGACAATTATGGAGTAGGTAGAGGTGGCTGAAACTTTGGCAGCAAAGACCAGAAAGTCCCTTTAAAGAGTAAACAGAAGGCAGGGTCTTCTCTTGTCAGATCAACAAAGCAAGAGGGTACCTAAAAGTGTAAACTTCAAAGATGGACAAGTGTGGTGACAGACACTTACTGTGGTGCGTGTGACAAATGAATTAGCAAAACAGGTTGACTGGGACAGTGAACAAATTCTGGGTCTGGCCATGTTGTGACATGGTTAACTTTAGGTGTTCAGTATGTGCATCATCAACATTCTGGGACTGGTATTTAGCATCGATGAAAGGAGTGTTGCTGTAGATAGCTCTGAGTCTTGACAAAGAAAAAACCAGTGGTGGACCTCTCAGGTGGCAGTCCAAGATACTTTCGGGAGTCTGGTACTGGGTTGCGTGAGATGGTTCACCAATTCCTCACCATGTATAAAAGGAATCTAAGTCAAAGCTAGGGCTGGCCACAATCTATGTCTTTGAAGCCAGGAATTGGTATACTAAGAAAATATATCACTGTATCCAGTCCAAGAAATCAAATAAGCAAGTCAAAACTGTGTCAGAGCTGGTGTGATTCATAGCCACTTGGCATCTGGTACCAAAATCCAGTAATGTCTATCCAGGGAAATATCCCTATTAGACTGTACCGGGGGTAGGCATGCGTTACTTGTGTATTTGCCATTGATCCACTGGCTTCAACAGTGAAGTCATGAAGATCTAATCTGTCTGTGGTGATGAGGGTGATGGCAAGGCTGGTGCTGTGTGAGACACTCATGATGGCCTCAACTGCCAATTCCTCATCTGAACCTTTGGGGATACTCCTAAGAGAAACTTGCTGACTGAGGCGGTATTGGTGGCAATACTTACAGCATCCACATACTTGAATGTTCATTTCTTAGCTCTCCCATCTATCCAAGTTAGTTCTTTAATAGAGACAGTTCTCATACATCATCACACAAGTATAAACACACACGACATGTATGATCAGAATAGTACCCCATACAATTCATAGTCAGACAGAATGGGTATCTTTAGCCATCTTGATCACTTAATCCTACCCAGTGTGTACTTGACAGAATTCATAAAACATGGTTAGGTACTAAGAGCATTTTGGTGCCAAGCAGGCAAATAAACAGGCAAGTTGAACAAATGAAGTGACATATATTTATGTGTCTATCATGAAGATAGGGCAAAAAATAGAATACCTGGAGTATACATGTGAAAAAAACTCTCCAGAACTGTTCAACTGATAACAAGGCATATGCAATGGAAGAAAAGGCACATGTGAATTCAGAATTTGTGAGACCTCAAGAAGGGCTGTGCTTCCCGGAATAAGTAGAGAAAGTAACTGCCAAATTTACAGTATCTGTTGCCAGTCCCTGTATCAGAGAGAGACCACTCTTGTCTCACTTCCACCTTGACAAGCAGATGACTGTTACAGCATTTCTATTGCCAAAACAAGAAAAAAGACATTATAAACATCTTATTTAGGCTGGAGGATTGTGTGTTGGATATGCAAGGAAATGGATATACCCTAAATGTATTATGATTGGGTAACATGTCTGAAGAAGAAAATTAAAACAAAAGTCCTTCATAGGGACTGAAACTCTGCCGAATAAAAGGAATTTACAAGATTCCAAGATCAAATGATTACTTCTTTTTGACAGCTATAACTTTCATGAGTGCTAAATAGATTTTCAAACTGTCCACTTTGATGGCCATACTAGGTGTAAGATTGGTACCATATTTATTTAAGAGCAACCAGATATCATTAGAAGCTTTTTGGTTAAAACACCATGTCCATATGACCATCCATTCTGGAAGAGTATTTAAAACAAACTTTTTAACATATCTGTCACTGCAGTCATATTGGCCGTCAGACTGACATAAATTCTGAGTTAGGACCAATTAGATATCACAAGTCTTTTAGTGAAACCCTATGATGATATGGCCAGTTCATCATCTTTTACATTTAGGACTAACCAGACATTAAAAGAAGCCTTGGAATGAAAACTTGATGCTGTTATGACTTTCAGTTCATAACCCCTTAGCAATAATGAGATTTTCATGATTAGCACAATAATACAGGTTTCATATTGGCACCATTTTTATTCATATATTCAACCATACATCATATGAATTCTTTTAGTGAAAACCCCATGTTGATCTGAACATCCAGTCAGGAAGAAGAGCAGTAAGATTAAACATGGTCACATGACAGCCATCAAGTGACACCATTTTCATTTAGGAGCAACTAGACTTAAGGATGAATGTGTGAAAGTTTCAATGCACTCATTTGTATAGTTTAGGATGAGTAGCAATTAAACCTTGTGTTATCATATAGATGACAACAGATAGAAGATGAACAACACACAATCCCAGATGCTCTTTTGGTTCTCAGTAGAGCTAAAAAAAAAATCTCACTGAATGCTATATCTCACTTTCTCTGCCACTGCATGGTATAACAACCTAGTCTAGTGAGTAGATAAAGAATACTAGGTTAATTTGACCTAATTTGGTTGACTGGCAGTAAGAAATAATCCAAGAATAAATGAATCCATCAAGTGTCATGACTGTACATGACTGTACATGTAACAGTGTCAGAGAAATGAAAATGAATGCACAAGCTTCACATCACCACTGGAGTGAAAAGTATGTCACTGTGATCTATTTTTTCTAGCACTTAGAAGTACCTCCCAAGATGACTGCACATATCAAGTTTCCTGACTGTGAATTATGACAACATCTGCAGAATAAATCTCAATGAGACAAACAAAAGGAATGATTCCTATACCATATAAAATAGGAACCTACATCTAGCTTACTCTTTGCAGGTGGAACAAAACAGCATATCAATGAATGTAGATTGTCTTGGCTGCATCTAAAAACTTTTTTCCTCAATAAATCACCTCAATATCAGCATTTAAATATGCAAGAAGAATGAAAAAAAGATTATCTTACAATGATGCAGGTATTGCAGGAGATTTACCTTTGGGACCAAGAGTCCATTTTTCTCCTCCATCACTTGCCATACCTTGGTCCAATTGTACCTACAGACTGGACCTGGCACATAACCACTTCTAGTGTAGTAACCTGAGTAAAAAAAGTAAATCAAATGTAGAGCATTTAAAGTATAGTATTCCTTATAGGTATGTCTTACATCCATATCTTTCTTTAATTTGACCTGTAATGTACAGTATTCCTCATGGATATGTCTTACATCCACATCTTTCTTTAATTTGACCTTGCTGTTTTACACAGCACTCAAACACAGACACAAACATTTTTGCAGATGATGTAACACTGTCAATATCTGATAGAAACAAACATGCAGTGGAATAAAAATTAAAAGCTGATCTGGCAAATACTGATAAATGAAAAAAAGAAACAAAATGAAAGTTAATGAAGTTTCAGAAAGTACTAAATAATGGTGTACAACTGTATTCATGGCCATCTTCCTCCATAGTTGTCTTAACTTTTTCAGTCAAACATTTCAGTCCATCATGACAATCTAAATTTACCCAAGCCTAAGTCCCAACAGTTTAAATGTTCCTTCCAAAACATTGGTATTGTAATGTGGTACTCTCTGACCATATCCATTCAACTGACAGAATATGAGACAATTTTCAGGCTGTGTGTCTAGATCTGGTTAAAATACAACTGAAGACAAACGCAGTATCTCCTTCTCAAAATCTGTTTTTGTTTGCTAGACAAATATATTTTCTACAAATGATTTTATTTGCTAGACTAATATAATGCCTTTTTTCATAGCTGATTTTTTTCCCCCACACCCATTTGTTTTTGCTATTGTGTATATTGTGTTTAAATATGGAGTAAGAAATCCTGTTGAGTGTAGTATAAACTTTCATACTAATTGAATAAATAACTGAAATAAATTATCATTATTATTATTATTATTATTTTTACTGTTCTATTACTGGTTAATTACAGTTGGAACAGATGTAGCAATAGTATTAGGAATGTTATCATTAATAACTATTATGTAGCAATAGTATTAGGAATGTTATCATTAATACCTATTGTGAAGCAATAGTATTAGGAATGTTATCATTAATAACTATTGTGTAGCAATAGTATTAGGAATGTTATCATTAATAACTATTGTGAAGCAATAATATTAGGAATGTTATCATTAATAACTATTGTGTAGCAATAGTATTAGGAATGTTATAATTAATAACTATTATGTAGCAATAGTATTAGGAATGTTATCATTAATAACTATTGTGAAGCAATAGTATTAGGAATGTTATCATTAATAACTATTATGTAGCAATAGTATTAGGAATGTTATCATTAATAACTATTGTATAGCAATAGTATTAGGAATGTTATCATTAATAACTATTGTGTAGCAATTGTATTAGGAATGTTATCATTAATAACTATTATGTAGCAACAGTATTAGGAATGTTATCATTAATAACTATTGTGTAGCAACAGTATTAGGAATGTTATCATTAATAACTATTGTGTAGCAACAGTATTAGGAATGTTATCATTAATAACTATTGTGTAGCAACAGTATTAGGAATGTTATCATTAATAACTCTTGTGAAGCAATAGTATCAGGAATGTTATCATTAATAACTATTATGTAGCAATAGTATTAGGAATGTTATCATTAATAACTATTGTGTAGCAATAGTATTAGGAATGTTATCATTATTGTACTAAAATGCAGAGACTAAGGACATACAGACATATGGACAGGTATAGCTAAAAGCAATTATGGACAATGTATAATGTTGGTTTAAAATTGCCAGGTTATTTAGTCAAATACAAAAATAAAAGCAACAATCTGAAGATAGATTTAATACATATATATATATATATATATATATATAAAGACCTAAATACATAATAAGGAGAATATAACAGAACATAAACTCACATAACAGAAAAAGTACCTAATAGTAAATGATATCCACAGCAAAAGTTCATGTGTGGCAGCTACAAAAGAGTAAAATCATAACTCTATTATATATATATATATATATATATATATATATATATATATATATATACACACACACACTCACAACAAAAGGAACAAAAGCATTGTATAATCAAACTTGACAAAATAATGAAAAACCCTGGCATTTATAAAATTTCATGAAAAGGGAATGTTTATTACACTGCTTTTTGGCAGTATATGCCGTTATACAAGTTCTGAAGTGTGGAAAATGAATGGCTACATCAAGTCTGGATTTTAAGCTCTTAGTGCAATGTGTTTCCTGTCTGGAAGACAGAAGAAAATGTTAACGGCTGCATTAGATTTGATCAAAGACAAATTTTTGCTGATTGGCACCAGGTTTTGGCTTGGTGCTTTATGGTACAGCAACACAAGTAGGTTATTTAGTGCCCTGGCAATTGGTGTAAAGTGCCTTTCCTGAGGACATGCCATGGTGACTGACCCAGCCTGGTCCATTGGTTGGATTTGAACCTGCACCCTTTTGGTCATGTGTCCATGCTACCTGTTAAACCATTTTTCTAGCTTGTGCATAAAGATCAGAAAATGTGACCAAATGAGGTTTCAATGAGAGGAGGGTCAAGTAAATTTGTGTACTGATACAACCAAGGGTAATAAGAATAGGAGTCTCAAAAGCTACTGATTTAAAATACTTGTTTCATTATAACAAAGTATCATTTGGAAGTTTAAATGAATTCAAGGACAATGGTCAAAATTCTATTCTCTCATTAAAGGTCAGTTTACACATAATTTACAATATTTCTGAAATGCGTAATACATGCTTGTTCTGGAGGATATATCATTATATTCCACCCATTCTGACCAATGCGGCCAAAATAAGTTGTTTATACTAAACAAGTGAAGTCAATAATACTTAATCATGGACAGCAAATGTTATATACTATATATACTTACCTATAAGTCAAGTCAAACCACAAACAACATAGACCCTGATCTGCCGTTGCATAATGTGCCAACTGCTCAGGGTCTATGTTGTTTGTTGTACTGATCTCCTAACAAACTCTAGAGGCCCTAAATCTGTGGGTGCATTATGTGAATAGCAGAACTTGGTTTGGGTAGTTTTAACTTTGACTTTATTTGTACGTGAATATATCTAGTAGTTTTTCTTCCAGATTAGACCAAAAGGAAAAAGAAAAATTGGGAACATTAAAAGGGCAGGGAAAGGGAATACCAGTTGGTCAAACAAGGCATCTCCAGGCAACATTAAAAGGGCAGGGAAAGGGAATATCAGTTGGTCAAACAAGGTATCTCCAGGCAAGGAATACTAAGATACACTAAAAAAATGGAATAAATATTTTGATCCTGGGATAACTTATAGATGCTAATGTGTCAAGCATTTTCTAAACATAAAACATTTAAAAAAATAACAATTAAGTCTTCTAAGTTCTATATTTATAAAAATCAACTGCATGCAGTAAAACCTGTCCTAATGGACACCTTTACATAGCAGTCACCTGGTAACAACTGCCATTCTCATTTCCTCCCTGGCTAATTTTCTATATAAACGTCATTTGTGTAATGGTCACCTGCTTTCTGTGGTCAGCCCCAGGTGCTTCCTAACCAAATCAAATGGTTTCTCCCTTCTTAAACAGTCACTGCAGCATAACTACAGTGACCACTCAGTCTATGCAAACTAGACCTATGCTTCATGAGGAAGGCATTGTTTAGATAAAAAAATATTATGTGCAAACATTTCTTATCTCACTTGTACTCACTGTACTCCAGTCACATTATCAATATAATTCAAAGGTTTCAGTTTATCATATTCAAAAGTGAGGCAGTTTACATTATTAGGGTTGAGGGTGGAAAGAATTTGTTTGCTGGATGTTGGGTAAAGTAGTCATGTTATCAAAGTAGAAATGAAAGCCACATTCTGCGGCAGTGTGACAGGTTTAGTTCAATATCTTCATCTATCTGCCTGTTAATAAATGTTATATCTGATTAAAATAGTTAATCTTTGAGATGAGATGTTAGCTACCTCTTAATAAATGTTATATCTGATTAAAATAGTTAATCTTTGAGATGAGATGTTAGCTACCTCTCTTTCCATTAGGTTCAGGGGTCAATCAAGATTTAAAACCTGTTTGTACAGACAGGCAAAGTTCATGGGTCACAAAGAACAACTACATATGGCTTCTTCTGATTCCCTGTTTACCACAGGCATCACTTGTGATCTTGGGCAACTGGCTAATCCAAATATCGTTTTTTAAGTATGAACAGCTGTTTCCAAGCCTAATTTAAACAAGTTGGCTGACCAAAGAGCCAGACCTGTTTCACAGTCATATGTAAGTATCAATTAGTTAAATTAGTATTTTGTCACGGTGCGCAAAACAAATTAAAATAAGATCAGTGATTATTTGAAGTCAGTCATGATTTAATTTATATGATGGATTAAAGTGAGCAGGATAGAATAATCCTGTCTGGAACATAAATCTGTGAGAGAACAACATATACACATATTTATAACTTTTTTGAAAAATGCATATAGAACAATCTTGATAATAATAATAATAATAATAATAATAATAATAACAACAACGACACTGATATTTGGTTCATAGTATTTGTTCAAAAACCAATTTAGAAAGGTGAACCTGTGCAGAGAGGCTACCTGTGTACAAAGGTCAGTACTGGCTTTTCCCATGGGTGGCTGCTATTGACAGGTTTAACTATCTACATAAATTAGTCAGATATTTACAATAAATAACTTGATGTTAACATAAAACATAAATGAAAATGTTTACGTACAAGGCAGTAATTTTGAAACTATCCTATCAATATTCTATTTTGGTCAGAGAAACAGTCTGCAACTGAATCAAAATGTTATCAAACAGAATAAATAAATCTGAAATATTTTGGTTTTTCCAGAAAAATTAACTGTACCAGGCCCACAGCGGATATTCTCCCCGTCGGTATCTTGTCCATCTGTAGCAAAGACAATGAAGGACTGGCATCCAGTGTGGGGGATGCTTTTCAGCAAATCCATGGCCATCTCAAATCCCCTCCTGAAAAATTAATCAACAAAATGCTACATCAATTCAGATAATTGTTTGGTGTTTGAATAGAGCAAATACACTTTTTGACTTGGGACACATTTTACGTTGGGGGCACCAATTGTCTGGTAGTCACACTGGGACAGTGTGAACACATGCTCTACACTTGGTATTGTCAAGCTTCAAGTTAATTATTGTTAGACAGTGCACAATTACATATGTCATTCTGACCTTTTCACCACTTTGCTGATGCAAGAAAACAGTAAAATAAACAAGAACATACTTGACAGCTTGAGGTAGTGAAATGCATAAGATTTGGAGAAATCAGGTAAATAAAAGATGACCAGAAAGACCCAAAAATACATTAACAAAGTGCAAAGAGTTACATTGATGGTGTATGCACTGATGACCCTTTATGAATGGCAAATGTTTTTAATGACTTTATATGGCCTTGAAGCTTGAAGAACCTAAAATTGTATCAGATCACTCGCAACTCACGGGATTTTGTGCTGAAAGGTTATTAGCAGATGATAGGTTTGAAATTCCTAAAATAAATTTGAGATCTGTTCTAAAATACTTGCAAACACTGACTTTACTAAATCAAAAGGATTAAAGGGTTTTAAAAGCAGCTACTGAGACAACTGCATTGGTAAATAACCATATTCAGAAAGCTGGTAAATTTCCCCATTTATGGTAAATTGCAAGGGAATTCCACTTCACAAGGCAGGGGCAATCAGTAACTTAAACAATTTTCAGCCAGGTTACATCCCATCCCCATCTTTCAAAATTAACTGAAAAATAAGGGTATGAGTCATTTATGACTTGTCTCAATGACCGTAAACTTCTCCATGGTAACCAATCTGATTTAAAGCAGAAATCATTACTGTGAAACAGCACTACAATCAATGGTTAATACATGGCTGCAGGCTTTAGATGTAGACAAGTTATTTGCAAGTTTTATGGATAATTTCAGTAAAGCAGTATAAAGAAATACTAAGAAACTAAAAACAAAAAAATCTAAAAATCTATCAATGTAGTGACACAGCTCACAAATAGTTTGCTTCATACTTGAACAACAGATTTCAAAAAGTGACTTAAAACGGAAATGTATCTGAAAATAAAAGAAACCATGGTCTTACACAAGGATCTATAATCTGAAAATTTTTATTTCTTATTTTTATAGAATGACATTTCCCTGAAGAGTGGTAATACACACAATATCATCAATAAATCTATATCCTAATGATAATTTCTCTGATGAACACAGCTGCAAAACGAACAAGAATATAATCTTAAAATGGCAAACTGACTTCAAATGTGGTGTTAAGGAAATAATGCAGACTGAACAAAAGATTCATTAAAAATTGCACAGTAAAAAGGAGCAAAATTAAAGACAGATGACTTGATCCTTTTCTACATTAAAGAAAATGTGAATGTGGTTTCAAAGGGCAAAATTCTGGATATTCTTGCTGACAATAATTTACTTTAGTTTGATCATTACAAAGCAAATTCCTGTCTTTGGCTATCAAGAACATGGGACCCTCAATGGAACTGACACTCTATATGCCAAAATGAATGTCCAGAAATTCAAGACAAGACCATATCTTCTTATTAACTGCCAAGCGTTGAAATTTTCTCTGATATTTTGGGGTGATATGATTTTCAAATCAGCTACTGTGGAAACCACATTGGATGTAAGATATTCAGTTAGGACAAACTGGATGCCATTAGATGAGTCTGGTGATTACCCCATGTAGATATGGTCATCCATTCAGGATGGTTTGGTTTTGTGGGGTTGAATCCCAATTTTCAGCACATGATAGGCTATACATAGCAGCCTGTATATTTGGCAGATTGAGAACCAAGGAAGGCCCCTGGAAGAACCACCAACCCACAGAAAGCTACAGGCAAGCTTTCTCACATATCTAAAGCGACTGAGCTGAGACTCAAACTCACAAGGACTGAAGTGAGACCTGTGAGTGATCTGTAAAGGCAAGCACCTTAGTCCATTTGGCTACCCAGGGCCTTAGACCACTTGGCTACCCAGGGCCTTAGACCATTTGACTACCCAGGGCCTTAGACCATTTGCTACCCAGGATCTTTGACCACTTGGCTACCCAGGGCCTTAAACCATTTGACTATGCAGGGCCTTAGACCACTTGGCTACCCAGGATCTTAGACCACTTGGCTACCCAGAGCCTTAGACCACTTGGCTACCCAGGGCCTTAGACCATTTGGCCACCCAGGATCTTAGACCATTTGGCTAGCCAGGACCTTAGACCATTTGACTACCCAGGGCCTCAGACCACTTGGCTACCCAGGGCCTTAGACCACTTGGTTACCCAGGACCTTAGACCACTTGGCCATCCAGAGCCTTACACCACTTGGCTACCCAGAGCCTTAGACCATTTGGCCACCCAGGATCTTAGACCACTTGGCTAGCCAGGACCTTAGACCATTTGACTACCCAGGGCCTTAGACCACTTGGCTACTGAGGACCTTAGACCACTTGGCTACCCAGGGCCTTAGACCACTTGGTTACCCAGGACCTTAGACCATTTGGCCATTCAGGGCCTTAGACCAATTGGCTACCCAGGGGTTTAGACTGCTTGGCTACCCAGGGCCTTAGACCACTTGGCTACCCAGGGCCCTTCCATTCAGAAGAATTAGTGACAAGGTCATCAATATGTTCCTTATAACAGACATGTTTAATGTAAAATGGGCACCATTTTCATTTAGGATCATAATTAGTCTTCTGTTTAAAATGCCATGTTGATATGACTTTCCATTTTGAATTAGTAATGTCAAGATTTTCAACATGGTTGCCATAGCAGTCATAATGTATGTCATATCAGCACCACTTTCTTTAGTACTAACTAGACATAATAAGAAGTCTTCTGGTGAAAACACAATGTTGATATGACCTTCCATACAGAAGAAGTAGTAACAAAATTCTGAAGACAGCTGCTGTGGCAGACATATTGGATATCTGATAACTACAATTTTTATTTAACAGCAGCTAAACACAATAAAAAATCTTTCTGTGACAACCCCATTCTAATATGACTTTTTATTCAGAAGAAATAGCAATAACATAATTTTCAAGATGGCTGACTGTGGATGACCATATTGGATGTCAAATTTGTACCATTTTCATTTAGGACCAACCAAACATCATAAGAAGAGTCTTTTAATGAAAACTCCATGCTGATACAACCATCCATTCTGGTGAAGTAGTGATAACATTTTCAACTTGGTCACTGTGGTGGTACCATTTTCATTCAGAACCAGCTAAACAAAAGAAATCTTTTTGTGAAAACATCATGGCAATACGACTTTCTGTTCAGAGTAGTAACAAGATTTTTGAGATGGCTGCCATGTTTGACATAAGATTGGTGCCATTTTCATTTAGGACTAACAAAACGTCATGAAAAGTGTTTTTAGGGGTCCACAGAAAGAACAGAAAATGCCCAAAAAAATGTGCCAGAAAATGCCCCCAAAACCATACAGTCCTGATATCTATAAGAATTATATTACCAGTATGTTGATAATTGCAATGATATAAGATAGAATAAATTAATTGTGTAATATTGAACCTCATGCACCAGGCAAATGGCAAATTGTCCAATATACCCTATGTACATAAATCTTCTGAAAATGTAATGAAGACATTCACAATGTTCTCATATAATGGAAGATAATTATTTTACAAACAGTTGAGCTAATGAAACATTTAAAATGCATTATAATACTGACTATACAAGTTCAAATGTAATCTATCTAATAACTTAACATCTGCTAACTTTGGGCTTATTGATAACTACAATGCCAGTTGAGATTGTAATCCTTCCGAGATGGGCTCCATGTTCACAGGAATAACAATGGATGACAGTGTTGCAGCTTGCAATAAATCCATAAATGCAAGTTTTTCTGGTCTAGACTTCATTATTTCACAAGCAGATGATAATAAATGTGCCCAATAATGATAAATAAATTTATAGTAAAACACAATGTACGTTTGACACCACCATAAACAGTCTTAACTGTGGTGTGTCAGAGAATATTTTTTTAGTTTTTAGTTTGGATGAACACAAGGTTAAGAAGCCCAAAACAACAGATCCTAGGGTAGATGGTGTACAGTATCATTCATTTAATCTTAATAAGACTTTGTATTGTAAGTAAGAGAATGGTTTTATGGACACTGATATTTTTGTTACTATACTGTTAAACAAACAGAATGGTCTCAGCAGGTGCCATGTGGCCTGAAAGAGAATGTCTATTTTATATTAAATAATATTAAAATCTTTGACAAACACTCACAAAACAGAAGCAGTACATTTGGTGATGACTGGAATATGGGATCATCCCAGCGGTACAACTCCAAAAACTTTATATCTGAAATGCAACACTGGCATGTTTTCAGTCATTTCGTATAAAATGAGACTGTTTTGTAGGAGAAGAATTGAGCAGTGGAAAAGAGAGTGTGTACCTAGATTCACAGACAGACACAAATCAGCCTGTTAATGGAAAAGAGAGTGTGTACCTAGATTCACAGACAGACACAAATCAGCCTTTTGATGGAAAAGAGAGTGTGTACCTAGATTCACAGACAGACACAAATCAGCTTGTTGATGGAAAAGAGAGTGTGTACCTAGATTCACAGACAGACACAAATCAGCCTGTTGATGGAAAAGAGAGTGTGTACCTAGATTCACAGACAGACACAAATCAGCTTGTTGATGGAAAAGAGAGTGTGTACTAGATTCACAGACAGACACAAATCAGCCTGTTGATGGAAAAGAGAGTGTGTACCTAGATTCACAGACAGACACAAATCAGCCTGTTCATGGAAAAGAGAGTGTGTACCTAGATTCACAGACAGACACAAATCAGCCTGTTGATGGAAAAGAGAGTGTGTACCTAGATTCACAGACAGACACAAATCAGCCTGTTGATGGAAAAGAGAGTGTGTACCTAGATTCACAGACAGACACAAATCAGCCTTGTTGATGGAAAAGAGAGTGTGTACCTAGATTCACAGACAGACACAAATCAGCTTGTTGATGGAAAAGAGAGTGTGTACCTAGATTCACAGACAGACACAAATCAGCTTGTTGATGGAAAAGAGAGTGTGTACCTAGATTCACAGACAGACACATAATCAGCAGAGGTCTTCATTCACTGGAGGTGAGAAGAATAGCCAAGTATATCACTCACCTCAGCCATGATGGAAGGGCTTGTGGAGTTAAGTCCTCCTTTCTGGGCTTAACTGGAAGAAAGAGGTGTTTCATGCTCTACAAAAAGGTCTGGAGCACTTTACGTAAATCTTGAGAGATGAACCAAATCACAGTTGGTTCTTGGCAACGAAATTGGGTTGCATCATAAAGACTGCCAAACCAGCTGATTGAAACTAAAGACAAGGCCAGGTCCAAGAAGAGGGCGTGCCAGACTAATGCTATATTATAGGACCTTTGCAAGGTCCTGGCAAAGGGTTCGAATTTGTTTGAATTCAGCCAAGTCAAAGGGTTCAAACTTGTTTGAATTCAGCCAAGTCAAAGGTTCGAATTTGTCTGAATTCAGCCAAGTCAGAACCCAGGAAAGATTCCACTTGTAAAGGTTATCCAGACAAGAAACAAGTGTGAAGTTGGGCTGAACATGGATGGAATACTTGGGTCTAGGGCTGTTTGAGAAGATTCAGTTTGACCTGGATCTTCCTAAATAGAGATTGATAGCCAAGTCAAGGTGATCATTGACCCAGGACTTGTCCCAGCGGAGAAGGGTGATCAGAATCATTTTACATTTCTGGCCCCTTTTTTTCCATATAATTTTCTGTATTAAGACCGAGGGGGTGGGGATAGGCAAAAGCCCATAACCCTTCCCAACTGATAAAAACGGGCCTACACAAACCATGCATCAGGATACAGAACTGAAGAGATGAAGGAGGGCAGCTTTGTGATTAAACATGCTCTCAAAAAGATTAATCATCAGATGTCCCCTCAGTGTGCAAATCTGATGAAAGACTGATGGATGGAGGGACCATTCTGTATGGACAATCTGACCAATCCTGGACAGAGACTCAGGCAAGACACTGAGTCTTCAGGGAATATGTCTAATATTGATGGCAATGATGTGCACATCAATACTTGAACTCTCAGACTTGAAGACAAACATGGGTTAATTTGGTACTTCACTGTTTGAGGAGACATGTCACAACCACTGAGTTGTTGGACATTATTAAGATGACCTTAAGGTGACCTTCCTTTGGATATGGTCTCTCAAGGAAAGAAAAGCATTGATATTGGAGATATATGTCCTCCGGACCCTTCTGGCCGCTAGCAACAGATGGGTACCCAAATGTGGACCCTTCCATCCATATATATGGTCAATCCCTTTTGGAGAATTCCTGTCATAAACCAACCCTGACTGCATGACTGAACCAGGAATGACATGTCAATCATGATGCTGATCATGGAATCTAGCAACATTGAAATGTGGTGTCCCTGAGACACATGGCCATTTGTAAAGGGTATATGTACAAGAGACCCAGTGGAATTAGATCAACTACTCCACTAAACAATCCAAGGACTTCCAAAAACTCTTTGGCTAGGATCTATTCCTGTTGGAAGCAGACACCGAGTTCAATGATTCTGACTCCATGAACTTGAGGAAGTCTTTCAAAACTGTGATGGATGAGAAACTCCATACCAAGATGGATGAACCGCTGGGAAGTCCAAAGATCAGGCTTTTCCAATTTATCAAAAATCTGAGATGATGCAAAATGTGATGCACACATTTTCCAATGCTGGCAAAATATGCTGTAAACAAAACAAGATTGTAGTATATGTTGATTGTGTGGGACCTAGTAACATCCCCCCACAAGGTCAGCCAGCAAATTCATGTTAGGATGAATACCGACATCTGTCTCTTCAATCTGAGATATCTCTCGATTCTCCCTTTTCTTAACATTTTACTAAAGAAATGAAGACTGTATATCCTCTGACCACATGGTGCAAATGCTGCATGTTGCTGATGAGGTACATTTAGGTTAGACAAGATTGGGCACACAGTGCATGTTGCTGATGAGGTACATTTTGGCTAGACAAGATTGGGCACACACTGCATGTTGCTGATGTGGTACATTTTGGCTAGACAAGATTGGGCACACACTGCATGTTGCTGATGAGGTACATTTTGGCTAGACAAGATTGGGCACACACTGCATGTTGCTGATGAGGGACATTTTGGCTAGACAAGATTGGGCACACACTGCATGTTGCTGATGAGGTACATTTTGGCTAGACAAGATTGGGCACACACTGCATGTTGCTGATGAGGTACATTTAGGCTAGACAAGACTGGGCACACACTGCATGTTGCTGATGAGGTACATTTAGGCTAGACAAGACTGGGCACATGCTGCATGTTGCTGATGAGGTACATTTAGGCTAGACAAGACTGGGCACACACTTGCCAATGAGGTACATTTTGTGCAGGCAAGACAAGAGTGGTGCGAGCGCTCATGGGACTTCACTTTCTTGCACTTCATGCATTTCATTGTCATGACTGACTGAAACAACAAAACTAAGAAAAAATCAATAAATTAACAACCTTAATGTATTAACCATAAACCATAAACACCTAGTGCACAAATGGTGTTAAATAACCAAACAATAAAAATGAAAAACAACTACAACATGCCTGTTATTTGATAAAGCATTCAAGCACGCAGTCAGAGAGCTCAGAAAAATTAAGTCTACATAATTGACAAAATTCACATAAAATATTATGTCTACATTACCAACTCTGAAACAACTGTTCATTGATAAGGTTTTGATAAGTCCAGTAGATAAACTTTCACAACTCTTACATCTTATGCTTTGCCGCTACCAAGTGTTACACAACTTGGAAAACAGAATGACCCCAAAAACCCTGATAGCTTAACTGATTGTCTGAAAAAGAAACAGTGTGTAAACTAGATCTAGACACTTTTGAATTAAGCTTAGTCAGTGACACCTTTATTGTCTGTCTGCTAAACAAACAATCTGTAAACTAGACCCAGTGATCTTTGAATTTTTCTTTGTTAAATGTGTTTAACTGGCAGTTTAATTAAAAGAAAGTAATTTGATTATAATGATATTAGAGACATCCTATGACTGAAGTGCTAGTCATAACCTTTGATCTGTCCAGCAAATAGAGTGATTTCTTAGAAGACACCTTTGAAGGCCTCAAGTTTGATTAACTCAGTTCTGTAACTGAGTTACCCTTGTTACCTTAGAACAATGTGTCATGCTAAAAACACCCAAATCCCAGACACACTTGTGTTTTGAAATGCAGGATTTTCTGTAACCTTAGAAGAAAAAGACAAAGGACTTTTCCTTACTACCAGAGAACATTTACTTAACCTGTTGCCAGTGTAACACATAGGACTGGGCATGTCTACTTGGATGGCTCTAATGGTACAGTGCCCATCTAGAGTTATGGAGGTCCCAGATTAGAGCCATGGTCAGGCCGTTAATTTTTCCCTGTCACATTTGCAGATTCCACATATGCACCTCCAACTGCTTGGGAGGGTGCAGTTAAGTGGAAGTTGGACCTTAAGAAACAGGATGTGTCTCAAACATGCAGGGAGAATGTGTAATGGGTAGGAGTCGTCATGTTGGCACATTAGAGCACCTGCCTAGAGTTAGGGAGGTCCCAGTCCAGCTGTGCATTTTTCCATGTTACATCTGTATAAACTGTAAACAGTTCGACTTAGTGATCATGTAAAACTATCTTTGGGGCAGTTCATACAACTGACTGTCAGAGTGGCAGTGCTGGACATAAGATCTCAATGGCAGGGGATGTCATGTTACCTGCCCTCAGAATTTGGGTTTCACACATCATTTTAGGGGTTCACAGGAAAATAACAGCACATAATGCACTTATAGTGCTATAAAAAAGAGATAATTTTATTTGTTTTGACAGTTTTACCAAATTAACTTTGTCGTCTGCACTGTACTATCATATTTTCCTTGGATGCTTAGATTACTGCAATATCATTTTTATCATGTGTTCAGATAACTTCTAACAACATTAAGATATTTAACTTGAAATATGCTTCACCATGGAACTTTCCCTCACAGATCTTACTTTCATTTAATCTTAATGTACACTCACTATTTACCAGCATTTATTATAATAAATAAACTGTTTTTTTTTTTAAATATTTTTATTCCAGCTCACTAGTGCCCCCTATTGGAGTTTTAAGACTACAGGACATGGTATCATACTGTGTAGATGGAAGGGGAGGGCTTACCCTATGGTCTTAAACTAAGTAACAGAATGAAAAAAAACAACAAAACAACAAGTTTTGTAAAATTCAACAAATAATTTATTTCCCCAAAATACAAAGTGAAAATTTAAAAAGCACTTGCAATATTGTGAATTCAATCTCAAATAGTTCTAAAAGTTTTATCACTAGTCCAAAAGAATGGAGTATTCCAAATGAATTCTTCCAGTGATGTTCAAAATGATTTCCAATCTTGAAAGTGTTGATGTACCAATAGCCTGGAATATTGTTGATGTGCTAACAGTCTTGATGTATCACAATGATATAATAAAAGACTCACTAAACGAATTCATTTATAATTCCAAGATAGTGATTTAGTCCTAAAGTCAATGAACACTTTGTAATTCCAACTAATAATTTATATAAATAAATCCTCCCAAATTAAAAAATTGAACACAGCTAAAAGACTGATCGCACTAGTCATATGTTAAAGTAGGAAAAAGAATTTCAGTTTACTTCTCCCTTATATAAAAACCTAGGACACAATATGATGACATGAGTGAGGGTCAAAGGTTAATTTCCAGAACATTCTAAGTTGTAAAAAAGATCAGGTCTATTACTAAAACTTTAGCAAAGAACATAGCAAGCAAGAAGTAGACCAGAATTCTCAAAGGGAAAACCAATGTCCTGAACTCAAATCCAAGAAAACATGTTTACCTACAAATTATAATAATCTTAATATATAATCTACAATTACAGACAAAAATTAAATATGCAATAAGTTGTTTATAGAAAAAAAACCATCAGTTAGATAGGCCCAAACTCTGACCCTCAATTATGGACAAAGGTCAATCACACAATGCAAGTTAAATATACATAATACTCCAGCTCACTTGTGCCCCCTGTCTTGATTTTTCTCAATACTGTGACTATAGGGTATGTTATTAAACTGTGTAGATGGGTCAGGTGTACCTATTCCAGCTCACTTGTGCCCTGTCGTGGGATTTTCAATATTGTGACTACTGGGCATGATTTCAAACTGTGCAGATGGGTGTGGTGCACTAAATCCAGCAAACTGGTATCCTCTGGTTTGAGTTTCTTGATCTTATGACTAAAGAGCTTAGTATCAAACTGTGTGTAGATGGGTCAGGTATACTTATTCCAGCACACTAGTGTCACCTGGTTTAAGTTCTTCTATCTTAAGTCTATAGAGCATGGTATCAATCTGTGTGTAGATGGGTCAGGTATACTTACTCCAGCTGACTAGTGTCACCTGGTTTGAGTTTTTCTATCTTAAGTCTACAGAGCATGGTATCAAACTGTGTGTAGATGGGTCAGGTATACTTACTCCAGCTGACTAGTGTCACCTGGTTTGAGTTTTTCTATCTTAAGTTCACAGGGCTTGGTATCAATCTGTTGGTAGATGGTTGGGTTGTACTAACTCATACCAGCTCACCGGTGCCCCCTGTCTTAAGCCTCAATATTGTGACTACAGGAAATGGTATCAAACTGTGTTTAGATGGGTGAGATGTACTTACTCCAGCTCACTAGTGCCCCCTGGTTTCAGTTTCTCGATCTTCTCAATCAGGTCTTTACGATGTGCAATAGTGGCTGGCACCATCTTCTCCTTCACACAACTCAAAGCCTCTGTCACAAAGGAATGCCACCTGAAAAAAAGAAAAGAGACAACAATCAGTGATGATATTACTTTTGGCAAGCTTTTGATGCCAACTGAAAATGCATGGAAAAATATTTACTGTCAACTAAATCAATAGTTCTCTTATTTCTCCCCCATATTCTATATTTTTTTCCCACAAGGTAACTGGAAACATATCATTTACAATCTAAGTGTTCTCCTCATGGCCATTTAGTGATACTATCCTGATAGACTATCATTTCAGCCTGTGATACTTGTGATCCCACTGATAGCCACTGTACTAGCACTGATTCACTTTGTTTCCCACAATTCTATAAAATGATTATATTCAATAATTATTCTATCACCTAATGCCAGTCCTATCATTCAAACAACTGCTTTTCTTGTTGCTTGTTGGGTATGTAATTAAGACAATCAGGCATAATTACCCAATTGCATAACCATTATCTGTTGTACCTGGCTGGGCCTGGATGCTAGAAATTATAGTGCTATCTACAGAATTACATCTTTGAGAATAAAATGCAAGAAAAATTAAATTTGTGTAATTCAATCAGACTTGAACTGCAATTCAGTGAATGTATGAAGATCCAACAATAATAAAATGAACCATTTTATTCAATATTTAATCCTATAAATATATAAAAATGAGTATTTCAACTGTGAAAACTGTTGCTGATTTTAGACTGCAACCTATTTTTGAGGTTAGGTTGTTGCTGTATTTCTACAACACAAATCTGGCGAAGCAAAATAAAAGACATTTAATTATTAATAATAATATTGTTTATCTGTAATATATACTACTGGTCCATGATACATATCCATACATCATGCGGTACAAAAAGATGTTATAGTGCATAACAAAAGAACATCATATTTATAAGAAGTAATGTAAATGAAAATAATAATTATTGCTTTTTTCGGATATAGGTGAGATACAAGTATATACTACACAATAATCAAACAAACGGATTTAAGGGTAACCCTAGAACTTGTGTGGAGTAAGATTTGTGATATTAATCTAAAGTCTTATGTAGCAGGAGTCGTTGATAAAATGGTTTCTCTAACCTCTAAGGCTTTTATAGTAAACAATACTAAATTAGTCATCAGAATTTTACACGTATCATTGTGTATAAAGGACCTAAATGTTTCTAAAGTTGGATTTTTATATACAAAGGTGGGTAAGTATTTTATTTGTATTTCTCCATATAGCAGACAAGCAGTAATTAAATGGAAATTCATTTTCGATGTTACTGTTTCAAATTTGACACAATCTTTCCTCATAGCAGATACTTTCATATCTTCCGTTATTACCACCTCTGATTGCCAAGTTCCCCGCTCTAAGCATAGTGATTACATAACAAAGATTGTTATCTCCCAACAATTCTAGATATTTTTGACAAGTAAATTCTACTCCCAATGACCTATAGAAGTGCAGTCTTTCCATCGACTTAATCTCATCCAGCAGCTTTTGCCTAAAAATATCTTCACATCTCTGGCTGAACAATCTAAGAAATATATTTTCATCATTTATGCCCCGAGTACACAAAACATTGCCAAATCCAAATGTAAATAGAAGCTTTTTAACATAGTTAGCCCAGCAATCACAATCCCCCCCCCCCACTTCTTAACTGTAAATCAAAGCATTGTTTAGGATATCTGTCTTCTGGCATTTTTAGAATTCTTAGCTGATATTTCAATATATGTTTATATCTTATACACTGCATACTAATTCTTCCTAATTCATTATATACAAATGCATTTGGAGTAGACTTAGATGTACCAAGGATATATTTACAAAATGACAAATGAGCTTTTTCGATATCATTGGCATCATAAAACCCCCAAACCTCAGCTCCATAATTAAGTATGGGAGCTATCTTTGTGTCAAACAGATGAAGCAATCCAGTTACGGGTAATCTGCCAAATTTTGAAAGACTTTGTTTCAATACATGCACAGCCTTCAACACCTGCAAGGATAGAGTTTTCTGGCACATATACCAAGAGTTTTTTGAAGAAAATATGCATCCTAAATACTTATAATATGATTCAATCTCTACCTCTGTATGGCTATAGTACCACTTTTGTAACTTCTGAGATAGCCACCTCTGCGAAATACAACCACTCTTGTTTTCCATGTTCACCTTTAATTTTCACCTTAGGCAATATGTATGCAACCTATTGAGCATATTTTGCAATTGGTAAGCGGTGTCACCAAAGACAATTAATCATCTGCATACAACAGTGAAAATAGTTTAAAGGTTTCTGCAGACACTCCCCTGTTTCCTTCAGCTAAAATGGGTTTCAAATCATTCAAAAAAAAAGGAAAGAGTAAAGGTGATAAAACACAACCTTGGCGCATGCCCAAAAGGCAATTAAACACATCAGTAATAAGACTGTTGGACATGGTTTTACATCAATATAAATTGCCTTAATGATTCTTAACATTTTTCCATTAATATTTTCACTAACTAGCTTTTGGTACAGTAAATGTCTCTCTATCCTATCAAAGGCTTTTTTCATAGTCAATAAATAATGCATAGAATCTACCCCTACGTTTTCTTAAATATTTACAAATAAATGTATATAATATAAATATATTATCTGCTGTGGAATACCCCACTCTAAATCCTGCTTGCTCTTTGCTCAGTAATTCATTTTCCTCCACCCATTTATTTTATTGTTTTCTTAAATCGATGTAAACACTTTGTTTAATACAAGTAGTAGACTAATGCCTCTGTCATTGGAGGGTTCATTTCCGTCCCCTTTCTTCAAAATTGGTATGATGATAGCCATTGACCAATATTATGAATAATATCCAATACTGAATAGTTTATTAAATAATATTGTTAATATTGGTGCAATTATGTTGCTTGTACATAGAAAGAAGTCATTGGATAAAGCATCTATTCCCCCAGCTTTGTTATGTTTCAGTTTACTCAATGCTATGCATACCTCTTCTTCAGTGATTGTTCTATCTAAAGTCTTTTGAATTACTTGAATGTTTTCAGTTTCCTGTGTCTGGTCAACAAAACTGGAAAAATTAAATAATTCAGAAAAATATTCATACCAAGTTGCAGATGTGATACTGTTTTGCATACCAGTGCTTGCATTCTTTACAAGGCACCAGAAAAGTTATGTGTCTTTAGAGTATAATGCAGATAAAAGGCTACTTTTTTGTTTTAATTCATATTGCTTTTGCTTGCTTCTTGTAAGAGATTTATACATATTTCTATAAAATTTATAATCTTTAAGTGATTCACTTGTACGTTTTAATCTAAACTATTTTAGATATCTTAAAGCTTTGCTTTTGGCCTTTGTGCAATCTGTATTAATCCAATGCTGACATTTAACAATTCTTCTTGGCGATGTCACAGCTAGAATTTGCTTTCTATTGCCTGTTTTCATTGTGCTTGCTGCATCATGGTAGATATCAGTAATTGGTTTGACTCATTCATTAAGTATGTTATTGTTTATATCATTTAAAATCTTGTCCATATTTTGAGATAATAGATCCTTGCAATTTTGGATAATAGATAGACCTTCTTCTTTGTTCCATATGTATTTATTTATTTAGTTACCCCCAGAGACACTTATAGCCTTCTGCTCTAGTTTACCCATGTAGACAAGTGAAAATACAATCGGCATGTGTATTGATTCCGATCTGTCATCTATGTCAAAGGAAGATATATTTTTTAAAACATATACGTCAGCTTGGACATAATCTATTGTTGAGGCTGAATCGCCATGCAGACATGTAAATTTCCCTACCCCTTTATCTGATCCACATCTACCATTGGTGATTCTCAATCCAGTCATTTGGCATAGTTGTATCTTATCTCGAGCATTAAAATTCTCAAGCTAGAATCCATTGTTTCTGCCGACTCTATAAAGGTATCATCATTCATATCTTCCCTTTCCCTTTCTGTCATACTATTTGCTGAGGCCTGGGAGTTCTGCTGCATTAGTACAGAAACACTAGCCCAAATTGGACTCGTCCGATTGGGTTCAGAGTTACCCATCCACATAAATAATGTGTTCCACCCATTCCTCGGTAAGATGATGTGGTCTGGTATTATTGAGAGGACTATATGTCATTTGTGGATGTGTTCTGCCACCTTGACTGGTTTTTTGGGGTCTCCCCCCAGGTCCAGGACCTGGATTAATCTCCACTCTATGCACAAATAACAAGAAAAACAATACACATTTCACTGCCAGAGATAAACCACTGATGTCCATTTTTGTGATTGATGTAGATTTCAGAGATTTGTTTGGCTGGATGAAACATCCAATCCTGCACCTCCACTGCTCCAAACCAATGCCCATCTTAAAACTCAACAGATGGCAAACAGTTACGTGTAGTGTGACCTGAAGCCGCTTCTGCACGGGTTTGTACATGTATCTGACCTTCTTTGTTCACACTTTCACTCCAAATAGCATCACTTTTTCAAACATTCATCTTATTGTCTATGTATATTTGATATCATAAAGTTGTTATTATCACACATACAAAAACTCACCAATGTGTTATCTGTAAAAATATCCTAAAATTTGGGAATTCTTGTGAGCACAATTATCGTGACTGTCACCTTGTCTGTACCGGAAGTCCAATCTAATACTATTATAAAGTATTAATAGTGATATAAAATTTTAAGATTATTATAAAGTTTACATATTATTATTAAGTTTATATATTATTATAAACTATTTATAGTGTTATAAACTTTTAATAGTATTATAAAGTTTAAATATTATTATAAAGTGCTAATAGTATTATACATTTTAATATTATGATATAGTAATAATAGTATTTAATCATCATTTTAACATCTCATGCTGAAATATGCAAAATCAGAAGACATATGTGACCATTTTGAGCACTGCCATTTCAAACTTTCAACACTAATCTCCAGCTTCACCCTATTGTAACTGGAAAGAGAAGTCATTTCACCCAAACATTAGCTTCCATGGTGGACCCTAAATTATTAGCCAAGATCACTTCTGAATCTTCATATCAATTGCTACACTCTGCATGATAGTCTCTCTGCCAAATTCAGTTTAGTAAATGGGATTGATTTTTTTTTTAAAGTTTTGATTGGGAATGGGATCAAATTTCAGAAAAATCACTGAGACTTTCACATAAAGACTTTGATAGTAATGTGACAACAAAGATATGTGTGGTACTGAAGAAAAGAAAGCTATCTAATATTTAAATTGAAAGTGTAATGAATTTTGGCATGAAGACAAAATATAAACAAGGAAAATAAAGAATACCATGCAAATGTACTTTCATTTTTTTTCTTCACTTTTATGATCATAGTGTGCACATACGATACATTTGCTGATGCTACTGTGCACATGCCCTGAAGCTATCAAAAATTCGCAGTGAGATCCCTGTATCCTTAACCAGGAAAAGTTGTATCATTTACAACCATAACCCAACTTGGAAACGTTGTATGATTTGTCATTATAACTTCTACTGATATCATAGGACATGACTGTGTAAAAGGCTTGGATGAACGAAAGTCAAATAGTATATACTACAATTTAGCATATTTCCCCCAAATGTCCTGGTTTAGTTCATAAGATGAATTTCTAACTCAGGTCTATGTACTCCAATTTAACTTTCCCACATAGGTATTAGCCAGTACTTCATTTAGCATGTTTCCACATATGTATTGGTGTGTACTTCATTGAACAAGTTTCCCCATATGTATTGGTGTGTACTTCAATTTAGCACGTTTCCCCCATATGTATTGGTGTGTACTTCAATTTAGCATGTTTCCCCCATATGTATTGGTTTGTATTTCAGTTTAGCATGTTTCTCCCATATGTTAAGGGGTGTACTTCAATTTAGCATGTTTCCCCCATATGTATTGGTGTGTACTTCAATTTAGTATGTTTCCCCCATATGTACTGGTTTTGTTTGTAAAGAAAATACTCACTTGCCCACCTCGTCCCAGTGGCTGGCCCTAGCGCAGATGACATTGACATAATCCTGCTTGGTAAGAGTGTGTATCACAGTTTTTGCTACCCCTTTAGCAATCTCAAACTTCTCTCCTCTCATAGACTGACTAAAATGCAAAGAAAATGCATTTGTAAATTACTGAAATATTGAGTCTGACAGAAAAAAAGAGCAAAAACCAGAAGTTTCAAAAGTTAAATTTTCAGCTGAGATGCACATTGGTTAATCTTTAAAAATTTAAAAAAACAACAACACAGCTGTCACATGTTGGGCATCCTTAGCTAAGTTTCATGCCACAAAGTCCAAATTATTTCTAAATGTCTGCAGTTAAGAAATGAAATGCACAGTTTCTTTCATGTTTATTTTAAGTAATATAAGGCATTCATCAGGTATATCCATAAACTGGGTTTGTTAATAATCCATTCATACTTATTTGTTTGATCAAGCCCACAAAGTAGTACAACTGAATACCTGCAACATGACCTTTGAAGTAAAATTCGATGTCAGAGTGGTGACTATCAACTTGTTCTTTGGACTGCAACTAAATACAATTGTATGTGTGTAATCCATTGTGTTCCATAAATCACTGAGAAATAAGAATGCATGCAATGACCTCTGACTTTACCCCAAGGTCAATCAGATCTGGTTTTGATGATATGTTGGTGGTTAGAACTGCATCACCTCCATTCAGAACCAATTAAACATTACAAGAAATGTCTCAATGAAACCCCATATCTATGTCACCATTCATTTAATACCAACTATGCATCATACAAAATATTTATTGGAAACCCCATGTCACTACAACTATCTGTTAAAAAGAAGTAGCAATAACAAGATTTTCAAGATGGCCACAGTGGCCACAAAATTGGTTTTTACATTTTATAGAACAGCAACAAAAGCATGAAATTCAAGGCACCATTCATATTTAGAACCAACTAGACTCTTGCTGAACGTCCATTTTCCTTAAGATGATAAGAAGTCTCTTGGTGAAAACCTCATGACAATATATGATTATGCATTCAGGAGTAGCAATAACAATTCTTAAGATGGCTGCCATGGAGGCCATATTAGATGTCAGATCAGCAGTATTTTTATTTGGGGCCAACATGAAAAATCTTACAGTGAAAACCCCAAGTTGATATAACCATCAGCCGAAGATGGATAGCAATAACAAGATTTTCAAGATGGTCACCCATGTGGCTACTTTGGTCATCCAAGGAGTGCAATTTTTATTTAGACTGAACTCGACTTCATAAGAAACCCAATGTCACTAAGACCATCCATTTAAAAGTAGTGATAACAGGAGTTTTAATTTGATACTCGATGTATGATTGGCTCTATTTTTATACAGGGCCAACTAGACATCATAAGTGTTTAAAAGGAAAAAAGTCATTATGGCCATCAGTTAAGGAGGAAAATCGAAAACATGATTTTCAACATGAAGTCAACTTGGCAACATATTCATTTAGGACCAACTGGGCATTATAATAAGTCTGTTCCTATCAATACAATCATCCATTAAGAAAGAATTGTCATAAAAGTTTCAAGAATGCCATTAATTGCCCATACTGGATGTCAGATTCACATCATTTTCATTCAAGACCAACAAGACATCAGATAAAGTCTTTAAGTCAGTATGACTATCCGTTCATGAGAAGTAATGACAAAAGTATTTTTAAGATGGCTGCCATAGCTGCCATTTGGATATCAAAGTACATATAGCATCATTTTCATTTAAGAACAATCAGTACTTGGGATGAATCAGTGTAAAGTTTCATGGCAATCCTCCAAGTAGTTTAGAAAGAGTTGTGATAACAAAGAAAGAGTTGTGATAACAAAGTTGTATAAATGTACTGGTGACAGACTGAAGATGTATGATGGATGACAAGTCATAGCATGAGCTGGTCTTGTTGAAATCTGAATGAAATCAAACAAATGAGGCAGGCACTAGAGAGTTTCAAAGACATTGGGATGCAAGTCAGTCAAGTGCCATAACTCTATAAAATATGGTTATAACTGAAATCATTTGGGACCCTGCTAGGGAGAATTTTATAAGTAAATCATAAACAAAAACTGAGAAAGCTATAGTGTTCAAAAACCAGTGCCTACTGTATGTTGTTCAAGGGCCATAGCTGTGCAAACTATGGTCACAATCTGATCATTAATGAAGTCACAATCTGATCATCAGAGGAGTCACAATCTGATCATCAATGAAGTAACAATTCTGATCATCAATGAAGTAACAATTCTGATCATCAATGAAGTCACAATATGATCATCAATGGAGTCACAATATGATCATCAATGAAGTCACAGTTCTGATCATCACTGAAGTCACAATCTGATCATCAATGAAGTCACAATCTGATCATCAATAAAGTTACAATCTGATCATCAATGAAATCACAATCTGATCATTAGTGAAATCACAATCTGATCATAATGAAGTCACAATTCTGATCACCAATGAAGTCACAATCTGATCATCAATGAAGTCACAATCTGATCATCAATGAAGTCACAATCTGATCATCAATAAAGTTACAATCTGATCATCAATGAAATCACAATCTGATCATTAGTGAAATCACAATCTGATCATAATGAAGTCACAATTCTGATCACCAATGAAGTCACAATCTGATCATCAATGAAGTCAAAATCTGATCATCAATGAAGTCACAATCTGATCATCAATGAAATCAAAATATGATCATTAGTGAAATCACAATCTGATCATCATTGAAGTCACAAGCTGACCATCAATGAAGTCATAATATGATCATCAATGAAGTCACAATCTGATCATCAATGGAGTCACAATCTGATCATCAATGAAGTAACAATTCTGATCATCAATGAAGTCATAATCTGATCATCAATGAAGTCACAATCTGATCATCAATGAAGTCACAATATGATCATCAATGGAGTCACAATATGATGATCAATGAAGTCACAATTCTGATCATCAATGAAGTCACAATCTGATCATCAATGAAGTCACAATATGATCATCAATAAAGTTACAATCTGATCATCAATGAAATCACAATTTGATCATTAGTGAAATCACAATCTGATCATAATGAAGTCACAATTCTGATCACCAATGAAGTCACAATCTGATCATCAATGGAGTCACAATCTGATCATCAATGGAGTCATAATCTGATCATCAATGAAGTCGCAATTCTGATCATCAATGAAGTAACAATCTGATCATCAACGAAGTCAAAATCTGATCATCAATGAAGTCACAATCTGATCATCAATGAAATCAAAATATGATCATTAGTGAAATCACAATCTGATCATCATTGAAGTCACAATCTGATCATCAATGAAGTCACAATATGATCATCAATGAAGTCACAATCTGATCATCAATGAAATCATAATCTGATCATCAATAAAGTCAAATCAAATAAAAAGACAGCTATCAGAAGGTTAGCTGATCCTCTAGTCTAACTGTAGCTATTACAGATATAAAATGAATATAATTTTACCTCAGTAAACTTGACTGGTAATGATTTGATATTGCTATGCCATAACTATGTCAAAGTCTGAACTCCAGTCACCCTGAAGTTTGTATGTTTGACCCTCAATTGTACTTCAGTATGTGTGTGTTTTTGTGTTCATCAAAAATATTACAAATGACTAATTGTGACTTCAGACCTATAGACCCCCAGGATTGTGTTCATCAAAAATATTACAAATGGCTAATTGTGACTTCAGACCTATAGACCCCCAGGATTGTGTTCATCAAAAATATTACAAATGGCTAATTGTGACTTTAGACCTATAGACCCCCAGGATTGTGTTCATCAAAAATATTACCAATGACTAATTGTGACTTCAGACCTATAGACCCCCAGGACTGTGTTCATCAAAAATATTACAAATGACTAATTGTGACTTCAGACCTATAGACCCCCAGGACTGTGTTCATAAAAAATATTACAAATGACTAATTGTGACTTCAGACCTATAGACCCCCAGGACTGTGTTCATAAAAAATATTACAAATGACTAATTGTGACTTCAGACCTATAGACCCCCAGGAATGATTAGGAGCTGCTACTGTACAAATGCTTTGTATTTATGACTCTGATGAAAAGTTCTTCCATGTAAGTTGAGTTATTATATAAGACACAATAGGAAGTTTTTACATAGACACAATAGGAAGTTTTTACATAGACACAATAGGAAGTTTTTACATAGACACAATAGGGAGCTCCTCTTGTTCAAGTGTAATACAAGTATGAAGTTGATAACCTGAATGTAATAAAGTTTAAGGCAGCCATTGTAAACATTATCACATAGAAAAAGAACTAATTTGATCTTGTCCCATTTTCTAACTAAAGACTTTTTAGCAATCTTTAATCTTAACATCAGAAATTGTAATCATTTTAATTTTTAAAATTTGATCTCTTAACTGGCACTATACAGCCACTATTTTGTTGACATTATGTGAAACCACCTATATACACAACCACACCCCCACCCACCTACCTATTGTGTCCTGGCAGAAAGAGACAAGCAATAAAACATATTCCTTTCTATCACTAGAAAGTAGATAATTTATTAAATTTTAGTTTATGCACAACTTGATGATCTTGAGTTATTTTAGGAACGCAATTTGCCAGTTTTGCAATGGGCTTTATCTGATAATGACCATTAAGGGAGGTATTGGTGGTGTGGTAAGCTGATGTAATGTCGAATTATAAGGCTTAGTCATTGGCTAATACTTGTATAGGGGTGTTGTACATGTACCTTGAAATTGAGAGGCAGACACAGAATTGTGCAAGAGGCTATTATTAGCCTCTTTACTTGCTGCCTTCATGGGGCTTGTTGGAGGATTGCTTGGGGTGGGCATGATCAGAACTTTTCCTATGGGTTGGCATTGGCAGCTGAATTCAAAGAGCCAAACAATGTAGATAATCTTACGTAACATTGCATGATCATGTAGAGTATCATGTGATCAGTCACTTCTCTGGCTTTTCAAAGATACAGACAATGGATTTAGAGTCTTGGCATCAGAATATTCTTTGGGATTTGTGCTGGCCTGCCATCACCCCGTCACCACCTAGTGATGCCTACATGATGGGTTGTGCCCTTAGATTGTTCATGCCTCTGGTTTCAGTACATTCTCATGAGGCTGCCATGGGCTAGTGTGTGGCATTTTCTCCCAATCAGATACTCATATACTACACTAATAATGTAACTGCTGGGATCAGCCTAGCCCTTTTACAATAATCTGGGATCAACCCAAAATACACTCTTATGTGGGGATTAGCCTAGCTCTTTTCCAATCATCTGGGATCAACCCAAAATACACTCTTACGTGGGGATCAACCAAGCATAGATTTAGCTAAGATGTGATTAGCCCAGAACACACTTAAATGCTGGGATCAGCCTAGTACAGATTTTACTTAAGCTGGGATCAGCCTAGCCTAACTCGATTCCACTAATCTGGGATCAATTCAAATGCATATGCTATACTGGCAACGTAAAGGTCATGAGAGTTAAATACATTTCTTTTACAGTTTTAAATATATAAAAAAATAAGAATACTTTCTTCATGCTTGGATCAGTCTAGCTCTATTCCACTAATCTGAGATCAACCCATAATACACTATTATGCTGGGATCAGCCTAGCGCATAGTCTTCTTATGCTGGGATCAGGCCAGAATACACTTGAATGCTGGAATCAGCCTAGCACATAGGCTACTCAAGCTGGGATCAGCCTAGCACAGTCAACAGAAGCTTGGATCAGCCCAGAATACACTTTAATGCTGGGATCGACCTAGTACCAATTATACTTCAGCTGGAATAAGCCCAGAATACACTATAATGCTGGGATCAACCTAGCATAGATTTACTTGAAGATGGGATCAGCCCACTAGAATGCACTATTATGCTGAGATCAGCTTAGCACACAGAATACCTTAAGCTGGGATCAGCCCAGAATACACTAAAATGCTGGGATCAGCCTAGCACCAAATTTACTTGAGCTGGGATCAGCCTAGCACGATTCTACTTGAGCTGGGATCAGCCTAGCACTGATTCTTTTTGAGCTGGGATCATCCTAGAGTACACTGTAATGCTGGGATCAGCCTAGCACTGATTGGGAATCACAGTCTTGTACATTCAGATTCTAGCCCATAAGTAGCCTCCACAGAGAAAGCCAAATATTTTAAATATGTTAATTAAGTATTGATGTTATTTTAGTTATGATGTTGATGTTGCAGAATATTGGTAATAGTGAATAGTGGCTTGTTTGAGAGGAATGACAAGAGTGAGTGAGAGAGAGAATGAATGCATATACTCGCGTATCCTATATTTTCTTACAATGCATGTATGAAATCCTTCCTCTTACAATTCAGTATTTTTAGTAGTGCGCAAAGGTACTATTATGAATTAACAAAAACATATAAAAAGGTTGTTTTTTTAATTTTTTTATAAATCACTGTTCTAAAATACTGCTGCATAAACTATTATCACCCACAGAAGCCAGATTTTACTGGGTGAAAGTCAAAGGCTTTAAGAAACATTGGAGTGACAGCCAGCAGTAGAAACATAATTCATGCATCAATAATTATCCTGATTAACCACTACCTGCCAGACCTCACATAAAAATCATGCTGCATGTAGTCCACTAATCTAATTCCTATACTTATTCACAAGTACAATACACAGTTAACCTGCTGTGGGAGCAACATATTAAATTTACAATGTATGCCAATCATATAATGTGGAAAGACTACCACTAAAAATAAACATACTTATTCCTGCTTCCAACTGCACTGGCCAGAACAGACCAAGATGTATACAGGTCTAGCATGGATGAATCATTGTAATCACAGACATAATACTCAACACATATTAGTAAAGCACAAAATGCAAGTCACAGTGACCTTTATTGGTTTTAAAGATATAGCAGTAATAGAGATGCATCCAGCATCTTCGTAATAAATAAAGCACACAATTAATGAACTTGAGACACAAAATGTTTACAAAGTGACTGAAGCATGAAATGTATGTCACAGAGGCCTATTTTGGGAACAAAGATGCAGAACTTACCTAGATAAATCCACTTGCCAAGTTTCATGATTCTAGATGGGTTAATATGCATACAGTATGCCAAAAACTCATGTGGTAATGAGATAAATGTGAAAACTGAACCAAAGCCAGTAAATATTGGTCATAATGAGCCTCTTTTGTTGCACAAAGGTGTGGTAATATCACAGATAAACATCCTCATCAACTTCATGATTCTGGTATGTGCAGTGCCTTCGAAATGTTCATCATATACAAATTTAACCAAGTCAGTGAAGCATAAAATATGGATCATAATGACCTAATACTGAAATGAGGGTGTTGCATCTCCAAGTTTCATGGTTCTATATAGCAAAGTATGTACACAGCATGCCAAAGACTTCTGTAGACCTGAGTTCAATACAAAATCTTAACCTATAAGAAATGTAGATGACAGTGACCATTTTTGGTATGGACATAGTACTAACAGATTTATGTAATCATTTAAATTAATGATTAAAGCACAAAGAGTAAAACTGATCAGATTGAGTTCAGGCTGTAGTACTTGAGCTGCATCATCTTACAATAATAATTCAATGTATAATACAGTATTATACAGTAAATAAAACACCAATTTGCTTATGATGATTCAGTGTATAATACAGTATTATACAGTAAATAAAACACCAATTTGCTTATGATGATTCCGTGTATAATACAGTATTATACAGTAAATAAAACACCAATTTGCTTATGATGATTCCAGAAATAACTGTTATTCAGTAGTTAAAAAACCAATTTGAATTATACATTAGATAAAACACCAATTTGAATTATACATTAGATAAAACACCAATTTGAATTATACATTAGATAAAACACCAATTTGAATTATACATTAGATAAAACACCAATTTGAATTATACATTAGATAAAACACCAATTTGCTCATAATGATTCCATGAATAACAGTACTATACAGTAAATAAAGCAACAATTTGCTCATGAGGTAAATGCAAAATCAAGACAGTAAAATGTATAATGTAATGTTACAATGATCGTTTGTTGCAAGGTTCAAGTGGGACTACCCATCGCATATGATGGGGTACAAACTGCCTGGGAATGACCAAATACTACAGTAAAGCAAAAAGTACAAACTGCAGTGCCACAATGTTATATAAAGACCTACTTAGACCTTTTTATCCAGGCATAACATTTTCATTCGATTATAATTTAAGCTACATTGTTCATTTATTTTGTCTGCAAACACTAAAAATGGATTCCTCATGTTTCAAGCACATTACTTTCTTGAAGTCACAGGATAAAAACTTGATTTTTGTCAGATTTAAACAACAGATACTTGAATACTAAATATAAAAAAAATTATTAAATTTAGGGAAACATAATTACATAAACCATTTTATGTACATATAGTGTCTGTAAATTTATTTTTCTGAAACTATTACCACTTACAATTTTATCCATCTACATTAAAAAAAAAAATGGAAATATTCATTCATTAAAAAGTGTGAGCTACCCAAAATTTATTGTGGGCTACCACAGTTTCCCTTTTGGTAGCCAAATGGGCTATCACACACATTAGAAATCTGTCCACCCTCTTTCCAGGAATTCAAGTTAAGGCTATCTCTTCTTTTTATCTGCTGTTTGTTTATACCATCTATGACATTCTTGGGCGACAAGATTTTCAGATCTGTGGCTGCAATACTGGATGTAAGATCAGCACAATTTCATTTAGGACAAAGTTGACACCATTTAGTGAAAACCCCATGTTGATATAATGGAGAATTAGTGACAAGATTTTCAATAGGTTCATTGTGGCAGCCATATTGGAACCATTTTCATATAGGGCCAACTAGTCATGATAAGAAGACTTCTAGTGAAAACCCCCATGTCAATTCAGAAGGAGAGGAACAGTGATAAGATTTTCAAGATATCTGATTTCAATCAGTACCATTTTCCCTTATGACTAACTTGGGATGAATGTGTGTGTAGAGCTTCATGGTAATCATCCAAGCAGTTTAGGAGAGCTAATGGAGAGACAACAGACCATCCCATAAGCGGCACATTAAGGTTTAGAAGACCATGTTCACAGAAAGCTCCACCAGAATGGTTCCAAAGCTGTGGATTGCAAGCAACCTTCCAAGTTTTTGTGTGAAGACAAGGATTTACTAGACATGAACTATAACTATGTCAAAACACAAAATGTGACATAAACTAAACCCATGTTCATAGCAAACTGGAAATAAAATAAGTTAAATGGTTCTTGAGCTGAGCTGGTTATAAGCATCATCCCATCAAGAGTCATAACTCTATCAAAAATGGGGCTGACAAGACTACGTGTATGAAAGCCACATTTCGAGCTTTGAGGCAATTTATCCACCATAATGCATTGATGGCACCTGGGGTATGCTGGTCACAAGGATATGCTATGGTGTAGATTTATAAATTGATGGAAAAGGGCAACAGCTATGTCAAAATGGAATCTAAGAAGATTAACCTACCTGTAACTGATGTTACAAGAAGTATGAAAGGATGGACTGACAGATGGACATGAAAGGTGATTACTACAGGTCTCACATCTGTCAATGTTGAATAAAAAAATTAGGCTTTTACCATAATAAGTGAATTATGATACTATAAGTCACACAGAATGCATGGATAACAAAGACACAAAATTACCTGCAATCCAGTATGATAATCACATCCTTGGGTCCACTTGTAGCAGCAATATACCAAGGCCTGACACGTGGGTCATAGTCATTGTAGAAACCAGCAAAATTAGTCGACCATTCTCGTCCTGGATAAGTTCTGGCAATACCTGTTACTGAGCCAAAGTACTGCCATCTATACAAATACACAAAATTTGTATTTTTTCAGACAGAATTGTTACCACAGAGAAAATATGTACAAGTTTGATGTAACTGTGTGTGTGTGTCAAATTGTAAGGAATCATAAACATGACATGATGGAGGTCCTTTGCTGAAGCCCAATATATTTAATGAAATGAGAAGCTCTTCAAACCAGATATTTATAACCTACAAACCATGCATGTGATAGCACCAGAAAGTCAAATCATGAGATTTACAACCTATAATCCATGCATGTGATAGCACCAAACAATCAAATAATGAGATTTATAACCTATAACCCATGCATGTGATAACACTGAAAAGCCAAATCTAGAGATTTATAACCTACAACCCATGCATGTGATAGTACCAGAAAGTCAAATCACGAGATTTACAACCTATAATCCATGCAAGTGATAGCATTGAAAAGTCAAATCAGGAGATTTATAACCTATAACTCATGCATGTGATGGAACTGAAAAGTCAAATCAGGAGATTTATATAACCTATAGCCCATACATGTAATAGCACTGAAAAATAAAATTATAATGTAATTTATAACCTATATCCCATGCATGTGATAGCACTGAAAAGTCAAATCCAGAGATTTATAACCTATAACCCATGCATGTAATAGCACTGAAAAGTCAAATCCAGTGATTAATAAAATTTCACTAAGATATGTCACTATAAATCAGAATTTTCATCAAATCATATTAATAAGAAAAAGGAGAAACACAGCAATAATAAATGGAAATTGTTAGTAAATTAACTTTCTCGAAAATTAAATTATCCAATTTCACTGCTGCTTCAAATCCAGCCCTCCCAGAAAGATGAAAACAAATCTTTCCATCTATATACTACACAGAAGAAGGAAATTAACAGATTAACCCCCATGTTCCCATAAACTGGCCTGTATCCCAGATACTCACTGGTTTAAGCCTGAGCATATTGAGAAGGGTGTGATGGACTGGGTAAGTATTTTCAGAGCAACATGATTTACTATTTTAAAAAATGTCCTAGATCAGAAAAATGTGTTACCCAATCACATTAACTTCAGGAGAATAGGTAAGAGGAGGATGAAATGCTTGAGTATCCAACCTCTACCTCATGTAGGAGCATGATAACTGCTCTACTGAAAGAATGAACCTCTCTTAACATGAAGGCAACATAAACAAAGATTATGAGTTTATACTCAGTGGTGCTAGTGTGTTAGCACATTCGATCCTTCATTTGCAATACTTTTGGACAATTTCAGGATCAATGTGAAAATGATAGTACAATTTAGGATATTTAGGGATTGATAACACTAAACTATGTTTCTTTCACTTTGTTTGATTTTAAATTTTATTTCAATAAATTTATATTTTAGAAAATTGAATGCTTGTTGGGTTTTACCTTGTCTTGTTGCTAAAGTTTAGGCCCCTAGATGAAACAGTAGTGACCGAGAGAAGTAATTCATTTCTTCTTGCTATACATGCATTAAGGTTAATAACACTGTACTGATAACCAAACAGCATAGTGATTTGAATTGCCAGTAAAGACATGTATGCTGTCAGACAAGAAACTTTGTACTGTAATTTGTTTTAAGCAAAAAAGGAGTTTTCAAATATTAACAGGAGGGACAGGCTGTGAGAATTATCTTTCCCCTTTGAAGGTTGACATGTAATTTACCTGGATATGATGCAAAAAACTCACCTGTCAAAATGAATTAGGAGTTAACATGTAGTTTATACAGTTTTTAATCACACACACACACACACACACACACACACACACACACACACACACACACACACACACACACACACACACACACACACACACACACACACACACAGAGCTTATTTTGCAAGGATTTTACATTAAAAATATATAAATGTTAATTTGTGATCAAGTGAAAGAAAAAAATTTGGTGACCTATACATAGTTAAAAGTCATTACAAACTATTACAGCATTTTGTTTTTATTACTATGACTATTAATTATACTTTGTCCTCTTTTTATTTTATTTTGTAATCAATATAATTTTAACTTTATTTTATTTACTTTGTTCAAAGATGAAGATGACAATCAGAGTGTATATTATTTCTATATTTGTTTTATGTCTTGCTTCAGTTTGTTCTGTGTAAGTCTTCCAAACTACATTTTTGACCACACATAAAATCCTATCAGAGACTTACTTGCAAACTTCCCTTATTACTGAATGAATGCAACTTCAATGGCAGCATTTCTACATTCCACTTGATATAAATTACCATACAATAATAAAAACAAGTCGTATCCCTGACAGTACCTTGCTGAAAGTAAAAATAATCTATAAAGAAACATTTCAAATTAAGAGTAATGTGTCTTTAGAACAAGACTTTTCTAGCAGCACTGTACTGCAAGTCCTTTATGAGAGCAGTCGGTCTTTAGACGGACACAGGAGTATTGTATATGTGTTCTTACTATCAGAATTGTTATGGAGACTAAATCTCTGCTTCATGAAACATATACTGACTTTTGATTGATTTAAACCATTAGTAACGTGAATTGATAATTCTGTATTAGTATCATTATATCATGCAATTATTATGTATACCTTAGTAAGGGATCTTCTTTTTGGTTCTGTTTGAACAGTTCATTTAGTCCTGCTGTGAAATACACTGTTTCTATGGTACTGGGGTCACCACGAGGGACATCATCAGGGATCTTTATTGTTGAGTAGTTCCAGCTCACTGGCTGCTTGAAATACCTAATAATATATTACCCATTTGTCAGATTTAATAGAATATTAAGTTTGAACTAAAACAACATGATACAAATTTTAGACATAACAGCTATCATAAATGGTAGAACAATCTGTCCATACCTAATCAACAAAACTTAGAAGCCATTGCCCTCATGGCTCACAATCTGTCCATAACTTATCAATAAAACTTAGAAGCCATGCCCTCATGGCTCACAATCTGTCCATAACTTACCAATAAAACTTCAATAAAACTTAGAAGCCATGCCCTCATGGCTCACAATCTGTCCATACCTAATCAACAAAACTTAGAAGCCACGCCCTCATGGCTCACAATCTGTCCATAACTTGAACTTCAACATATGCAAAATTTTTTTAGATATGCAGCTGCCATTCTGTATAATCAGGTACCAAATTAATTTTGGAACAGAATCACATTTTAGTTCATTTAGATCCTTAATTTTATCCTAGAATGGTAAGTCTAACTGATATCTGTCTCTTCTTCTCTCTTGTTGTTCCATCATACATATCATAAATTCTCTTGCTATAACTCCATTTCTGTTTTTTTTTTATAACTTAATTGACATCTCATCATGTTACTAGTTCTGACTCATGCTTCATTTAAAGATATCAAGACATTTTAATTCTTTTAGGAATAATTACTTTGCATCTTAAAGTGCTAATCTATGATTTGTTTTTAGATACCTAACGTTATTGCTCTGTGGTCTTAAGTAACAGAAAGAAGTAAAACCAATAAGTTTATTAAAATCAGCAAATAAATTTATTTTTTGCAAAAATGTACAAAGAACTTTCAGTACTGTGAAATTAATCCAAATAATTATAAACATTCTACCACAAGTCCAACAAATAAGGAGTGTTCCAAATGAATTCCAATAATTAATGTGCAGATGTACCAATAGTCTTGAATGGGTTGATGTACCAACAGTCTTAATGAATCACAATGATCCAGAATGTCTTTCAATGATTTCAGAATAATACCCAAATAGTGATTTTGTCCAAAATATCAATAAGCACTTTACAATTCCAATGTTTAGTTTTTAAATAAATGAGTCCTCTAAAATTATATAAGAACACAACAGTAAATGATTCCACATACTGAACTTAAAATGGAAATAAATAATTTTGTTAATAACAACCTTATATAAAAACCTAAGACACAATAAAATTACCAGGATGTGGGTCAAAAGTTCACTTTCAGAACATTTTGTTTCTAAAAATATCTAGACCGTGAACCCAAATATCAGTAAATAAACTATTTATAACTTAAAAACTTGACAAAAAGCAGGGACACTCCAAAACTCTATCCTCAATCATGGACAAATGTCAAGCACACGAAACAAATTAAATATACATAACACTAGACATCAAATTCACATTTAAATTCCATCTCTTTGAAAATGCTTTCCTTGCTTACACTTTTAAGTTCTGTACTATGTGCATGGTCTCTTATTGTAATTATGTATTTTGCTATTGTATATCATATTTTTATTGTTTTTTTTAAACGTTTTATGTAACATTGGTAAAAAGCTCATTAAAGCTCATGTTTAACTGCTATTTTAATTATGCCAACTGCAAACAAATCTTATCTAATCTAAATGGAACTCTACTTTAAATTAAAATTATTCACACAATGATTCAGTATCAACATTTGTTCTTAAATTCCATACTCCTAAGCATTCAGGACATCAGAGTTTATAGTAAAAAATTCTCCACAGAATTCTCTATACTAGCAGTAGATTGATTAAAATGAAAATGTTTTAATCATCATTAAGTACTTTTTATAACAAGCTTAAGAGACTGCATCTTTTTATTTTTTAGATGTCATTTTGTGAAAACAGTATTAATAACTTTTTGGTCATTTCTTAAAGGCAAATATCATATTGAGTTAGATTTAACAAAATATATTACATTATTTGGAATTAGAAATGCACCAGTATTGGGGATCATTAATGTATGCTTAATTCCGACAAAAAAGTAAATATATACTGGTAGAATTAAAAATTGCATTCCAAGATTTGTGGCTTGCAAAGAACAAGTCAAACATTATAAACATATGGAATTATATTATACATACTTGTATTCCTCGATGAGGCAGAAAAAAAATAAGAGGACAGTGGGAAACAATTAAGCAGCATTGACTGTTATTTAGTAATTAGTAATGTAACAAGCAGATATGTGTGTATGCAGGTATGTATGTGTAATGTGTATACTATATCTGTTTATATATGTACACACTATATAAACTGAAAATAAACAATATATGTGTACATTGCATTTGTGTATGTATATAGCCTGACCTAATTAATATTTTTAAAATCTTATCCAATATTATTCTATCTTTCCCTTCAAACTCAACTGATGTCCATCACCCCATCCCAAATAATTGTACAACTGCCCCATGATATCATGTATCTAAAGAACCAGGTATACAATTTTGACATCTACCAAACCATGTACTCACACATTTCATAACATATACTGTAAACCATGTACTCACACATTTCATAACTTATACTGTAAACCATGTACTCACACATTTCATAGCATATACTGTAAACCATGTACTCACACATTTCATAACATATATTGTAAACCATGTACTCACACATTTCATAACATATACTGTAAACCATATACTCACACATTTCATAACATATACTGTAAACCATGTACTCACACATTTCATAACATATACTGTAAACCATGTACTCACACATTTCATAACATATACTGTAAACCATGTACTCACACATTTCATAGCATATACTGTAAACCATGTACTCACACATTTCATACATATACTGTAAACCATGTACTCACACATTTCATAACATATACTGTAAACCATGTACTCACACATTTCATAACATATACTGTAAACCATGTACTCACACATTTCATAACACATATGTATGTACTCACACATTTCATAACATATACTGTAAACCATGTACTCACACATTTCATAACATATACTGTAAACCATGTACTCACACATTTCATAACATATACTGTAAACCATGTACTCACACATTTCATAACATATACTGTAAACCAAAATAAAAACCACAACTGGAGCAGCATTAGTAATAGGAAGGTAGATATAAAAGGGTAAAAATATTTAAAAACAAGATGCAGAGAGGTGAGGTCACGGCCATGTGGGTATGCATACACTGAGCAAAATTTGTCAAGTTTACAAAATTAACACAGGCTTTGGATATTTCTGTTTAAATTGCTGATAATAACATTAATTCTAAAATTATAAACTTTTCATTTAATTTACTAAAAATGACCTAAACTATATTTATGGACAATACAGTGTTCTTGTTTTTTATCCTGTGTCTTACTTAAATTTATATTTTCTTCAAACATCTGTTTCTTCTTTTTTAATTTATATATAAAAAGTTAAAAATTAAAAGACTAGTGTTGTTTTTTGGGTTGAATGTAATTTCTCAGTGCAAGATAAGCTATACATGGCAGTCAGTGCAAGATAAGCTATACATGGCAGCCAGTGCAAGATAAGCTATACATGGCAGCCAGTGCAAGATAAGCTATACATGGCAGCCAGTGCAAGATAAGCTATACATGGCAGCCAGTGCAAGATAAGCTATACATGGCAGCCAGTGCAACTGGTGGAGGAAGAACCTTGGAAAACTCAGGTAAGAACCACCAGCCCACAGGAAGCTACTGGCAGCTTTCTCACATATTCACATTGGCCAAGTCCAAGACTTGAACCCATGTGGACATAGGTGAGAAGGCACCAATCAGTGAAGGTGAGCATTTTAGACCACCCAGCCAACTGGGACTCCATTGCTTTTGGTGACATAGTACATACCATTAATTTGCTCTGTCGACACAGTACATAACTTGTTCTGTTGACTCAGTACTTAATTTGTTCTGTTGACACAGTACTTAATTTGTTCTGTTGACAGAGTACATAATTTGTTCTATTGACACAGTACATAATTTGATCTGTTGACACAGTACTTAATTTATTCTATTGACAAAGTACATATTTTGTTCTATTGACACAGTACATAATTTGTTCTGTTGACACAGTACTTAACTTGTTCTGTTGACACAGTACTTAATTTGTTCTGTTGACATACTGTAGTATCCAATTTGTTCTGTTGACACAGTGCATAATTTGTTCTACTGACACAGTACATAATTTGTTCTGTTGACACAGTACATAATTTGTTTTATTGACACTATATAATTTGTTATGTTGACACAGTACTTAATTTGTTCTGTTGACAGTACATAATTTGTTCTGCTGACACAGTACTTAATTTGTTCTGTTGACATAGTACTTAATTTGTTCTGTTGACATAGTACATAATTTGTTCTATTGACACAGTACATAATTTGTTATATTGACACAGTATCTAATTTGTTCTGTTGACACAGTACATAATTTGTTCTATTGACACAATACATAATTTGTTCTGCTGACATGGTACTTAATCTGTTCTGTTGACACAGTATATAATTTGTTCTATTGACACTATATAATTTGTTATGTTGACACAGTACTTAATGTATTCTGTTGACACAGTACCTTATTTGTTCTGTTGGCACTGTACATAATTTGTTCTATTGACACAGTACATAATTTGTTCTGTTGGCACAGTATATAATTTGTTCTGGAGACACAGTATATAATTTGATCAATACAGTCTAAAAGTTATCATAAATCTGTCATTAATATAACCAGAATTTTCAGTTATAGTACATGAAAATAGGATAGAGTTATGTCAACATTCTCTCCACTGTACTTGTTGCAAACGCATACAAATTCAACTGGTCCCTCTTTCTGAAGTATGTAATAACTACAGAGTGGAACTTAGGCCATTTTGGCGCATTTATATTAACATCCTAATGATTAAGACCCAGTCTTGTAAATTTCATTCTTGGCACTGATCACAAAATATAGAACTGAAATTCAAAAAATGCAGTCAGTTTAAAAACCGATGAGTGAAATACCCAATTTATTAAATTCATTAAAGCTCAGAATATTTATCCCAAATTTACAGTTCATACGTACATAGAAAAATGTTTCACCAAATATCAATAAAACAGTAGATGAATAAATTTTAAAATCCATCAAATTTACACATGTCAAAAAGTCATATATCTCTCTTGTCAAATACATTTTAAAAAAAATGTTGGAGAGTGAATTTTTTCACACAAATCAGAAATAGAATATGAGGCAGACCCAGGCAAGTCATAGCAGGATAATGATTTCCTAAGATGTCATAGATGTGTGCTTTTAATTGGCTTGACAGTTTTCTTTCAAGGTCCTGTTCTTGCTATTTTTTAAGCCATACTGTATTTTTTTCAAGACTTCACACCCATATCATCTTATGTCCATTTTCTAACAGAGTTTGTAGTTCTAAGACACTTGTTATAACTGTATGGTCTTAAACTATGTCACAGAAAGAAACAAAACCAACAAGTTTAGTAAAATCAACAAACAATTTATTTATCTAAGTTACAAAGTAAACATTTAAGGGACACTTAGAGAATTGTGAATTAAATCCCAAATAATCCTAAAAGCACAATCACAAGTCCAAAACACCAGAATGTTCTGAATGAATTCCAACAATGTCCTGATATACCAAAATGATGCAATCCAGAATGTCTCTGAATGAGTTCTCAGTAATTCCAAATTAATACATTAGTTCAAATGTCAATGGGCACTTAGTAATTCCAATGAATGATGTCAATAAACAATTCCTCTCAAATTATATCTGAACACACAACCGTTAGCTCTGATAGCAAATGGGCTCTAGGGACTGATCTTAAGATAATAATTTGTTTGCCACACCTCTATTTATACAGATTTCACTTGACCCATGATGCAACAGTACTTTCTGGAAAACTAAAAGAAAATTCACTCACTCATAAGCAAGGTTAGGCCTTGAACTCAAATTTGAGTAAACATCTTGTTTACTACTTACAACTGTAAAAAAAGTCAGGTATGGAAACATTCTATCCAAAACCCTCAATCACTGACAAAAATTAAGCACACACAATATAAATCAAATATACATAACACACCGTGTTAGCACCTGATGTCTTATCTATGATGTAACATTTAATAATTACAAGATTTCAAGCTGCATTAAAGATATTGATGTTATAAAAGTGTACATATATCAATACACTTACGGATTAAACTTCAAGTCAGGTGGGAGCATTTCTGGAATGTCTGAATCCATGTAGATTTCACGTGGCAGATCTGATAGTTTTTTGGCAAGTGTATGATTGGTCTGGCTGTAGAAGTTGTCATGCAATTCTTTCACCTTCTCTGCTAATCTCTGATAAAAACAAAAGGACCCTGACTGTTATATTATATGCACGCACCATATTTAATATATGTAGTATTCAATTTAACCACTTTGGGGCATCATTATTCTCAGTGGTCTTGATATAAAGTTATGGTGTGCCATCCTGAACTAAACTTTTTGTGCAGAAAACATTATCTTCTTATTACACTTACCATCCATACACTTTGGTGAAGGTACATGGTCAAGAATTAAAATTCAGTGAAACTATTTTTCCTTTTAGCAGCCAGTGACCCTGATCTTGGACAGTTTAATCCCAAAATCAGTGTGCTTCTGCCTCATTCAAAGTGCAGCCATGCATAAACTTTATCCATCTGTGATACATTAGTAAAGTTATTGTACAGAAATCATTTTTTCCTCCAGTCTTTGAAGTGTTGACCTTTGATCTTTTGTTTCCAAAATAAACAGGCTTCTTTTTTACCCTAGTCTGGTCCAGGTCTGTAATGCAGAACTATCTTTATTCAGCAAAAATATTTTTCTTCTTTCAGTCACAGTGACCTTGATCTATGACATATTGACCCCAAAATTGATATGTTTCTTCCTTACTCCATATACAAGCCATCTACAAACTTTGGTCCATAATACACTATTTGCAAGTCATCCAAAAAGTCTGACCCAGGTCTGTGATGTAGAATTGATATTATTCAGCAAAAACTACTTCTTTCTTTAATAACAGTGACCTTGGTCTTTGAACTTTTGACCCCAAAAATCAATAGGCTTTTCATCAGCCCAAGTGCATGTTATTTATAAATTGTTTGCAATGAAAGATGATGGAGAATTGGGGTTATTGTGAGTATAAGTACATCTTTTCCTTTTTGCACTGTATAGGGACGCAAACTGGGATCATTTACAATCACAGTTACAATCCTTCATATGGAACCAGAGTCCCTCAAACAGACTGACACTCTACAGTTCCAGGAATTCAAGGTAAGACCTTTCATCTTTTTGACTGCTGAGTGGTGAAACCATCTGTGATATTCTTGAGAAATAAGACACTGTAGCAGCCATATTGGATGTAAGATTGGCAATATTTTCATTTAAGAAATAAAGACATCATTAACAGAAAAAAAATATACCAATATGACCATCTATTCAGAAGAAGCAGCAGTAACAAGATTCTCGAGATGGTTGTTGTGACAGCCATATTTCATATATGACTGGCAACATTGGCATTTATGGCAAACTAGATATGATAAGAAGTCTTTTGGTGAAAACCAAATTTCCATATGACCATCAATTCTGGAGAAGAAGTGATACCAAAATGTTCAAGATGGCTGCCATGGTGACCCTATTCGCTGTAAGATTGGCATAATTTTCATTCCATTTTCTGGTTAAACTACGTGTTCATAAAACTCAGATACCAGTAGTGTGCAACAGGATGAAGGCTGACTAGTGTATCTGAGTGACATTCAGATGCAGGTGAAAGTAAATGGGGAGGAGTGTAGACATTGAGGTATACGAGGTCACTTACTAACCGGTCTGACTTGTCCAGATCTTTTAGTCTAGTACTGTATATGCCTGCCTGTGAAATAAGTAATTGCAGTTCAATTCTTGATGGTGTCAGGGTTTACGCTGTATCTCTCCCCTTGACACCCCTTTACCTGTGCTGCTCGTTTCTTCTGTGAGAAGTAAACAGCCAAGTCCTCTTTAACCTGTTGAATGATTTCCTCTCCATCTTTCTGTTCATAAGTATAGGTGGCCTGGTCCAGGTAGCTCTGGGAGTAGTGTTGATTTATTCCATCACTTGCCAACTAGATGGACAAAAAAGAATGGAAAGCAGTGCTAAGGGAAAATGCAGCTCATACCTTACTGTATCACATTCTATTGCATGTCTTAATGCATCTCTACTAAGTCTGCGTCATTGTTTAGAACATAAACTGAGCAAATTATATACGTGTGACATTTTCAGAGTGTCATACTGTGAAAGCTGACAAAATATTCTTTGAGATTTTAGTAAATTGTGTTAAAGGAGTTCCTCCATGTGAATCAATGTGAAAGCAAAGAAACTGTCATTTGGGTTTAAATTCACTTTTACCAAATGAGAAAAAGTTATGGAATATGTAAACAAGAATTACTGAAATTACTCTATACTGCATAAATCTATTAGGTTACTCACTTTATTGGGAGCAATGGTAGCAGTTGGTAGAGTGTTGGACTTGTATTCCTAGGGATGCAGGTTCAAAACCCAGCCAGGCCAGACTTAGCTGGCTACCTCTCTGTTTACCCTTGGAAAATACATTTAGCTTCCATTCCTTGGCATAATAGTGATGTGTCATAAATGCCATTAAAACAATCAAACCAACTACTAAACCAGTAACTTATGTAACACTTGCATGGCACAGTGTTTTGGTTCTTATTAGTGTTTCCATCACAAATCTACAAATTTAAAGACATATCAGAAAAATAAATAAGGAAAACTCTTACCATATACGTTTCCACGAGAAATTAAACTAAATGAGTTTCACTGCAAGATGTTCATAAACTGAGCCTGGTCCTTGCTTTGTCAGACATGACAAGCATGCAGTTTATAACAAACTTTTTTTCAACAATGACTGGTACTTAAAAAAGCACTGATCTGAGTTCAAATGAAGCACATATGCCCATACAGAAAAGTTCTCTTTCAAAATTCTAAATGTACAAACACCTGGATCATCATCACAAATTAATTATACAAAATGATTAAAATTTACACTGATTGAAAGATCTGGTGCAGTTATATACGTTGCCATTATTTAGATTCTACAGGACAGATAAATATTGCTGGTGGGGGGGGGGGTATATTGGGGGGAATACTGGTTTAATTAGCAGATGTGTGCTGTCAGATATATAAAATATTTCCACAGCTGACCATACAAAATTTTCACTGGTACCTAATATTTAAATGTTCCATACTCCATGTAGTTATACTAATGAAAACTGCAATGAAATGTTTTTGCAAATGATATTGCAAATACTGAAAAACTGCACTGAATGCTGCTCCAGAAATATAGATGTACAGATGTGTGTGGGCGGGGGTTGGTTAGATAGCACATTTTTTTTAAAGAGTCCAAACATAAAGCATTTAGTTTAGTCTGGACTACACACTACCAGTGATATATAATAAAACTAAGTGCCTTCTGAACAATCACCCCAACACCTTTTTTTTTCTCTCGCTGTAACAATCCTTGAATGGAACTAACTTACAGTGTGTGTGTGGGTGGGTGGGTGGGTGGGTAGGTGTGTGATATGGGGTGGGGTTAGTGAGTCATTCACCTGTAGAATATAGTTTTGTATCAAAACAGCCCAGTTCTGTACATCCCCCTCCAGTGTCCCCATGTCATAGACTTCCTCTCCTGGTAGTTTGCCAAGAGTTCTGAGGAGGGACACCACAATCAGAATCAGTGAATGACCAACAGCCATGGTGTACAACACATGCTATATATCTCTGACCTGAAATTTAAAAAAAATAACAATTAGTGTTTGCTAATTAGATAACTGTCTAGCAAAATTTCGCATGTATTCCTTGACTTAGATGCAATGATGGCGCATACAAGGGTTTATCACCTTCAGCAGATTGTGGGTCTCCCATACCCTCTTCATTCATACTCCTGTACACATCTTTACATCAGGGAAAAATGAAAAAATATGTGTACTATTTCTATGTCCACATCTTTGTTGGTAATAGCTGTGGCTAAAATTACAAAAGAAGATTGAGACATTCAGATTCCAAATAATTTCAATTTGAAAACAACTTGTATGACAATTGAAGCATTCAAGGCTTCTTATATTCTGCCCTGATGTAGTGCAAAGTCAATGATGACTGCTAACACATTTTCAAGACTTCCTTAATGACACACAAGACAATATGTCTGAGTTAAAAAACTTTCAGACATACAGTCTAGCATTTAATCAATGCATTATTAATTTAGAAACATAAATGCTTCAGAAAAATGGGAATTATTATAATAAACACTGGTAGACAATGTGTGAACAACAAAGTTAAACGAGAGCAAGTTCCAAACAGAAAATTCTGTATTGTACATCTTTAAGTGAACTAGGCATTCAAAAATACAATTTTTGGGAATTCTTGACCACTTGATAATACATTTATTACAATAATGCAAATGTCCATGGTAAAGATAACAGTCAGTGCAGACTGCAAATTGTTACAGCAAGTAAGATCATCTTTTTTTATTTCTATTTTACCACTAGTGCATTAAGTACTACCTAGTATATTTCTTAGTCCCTCTCAAATTTTGTGGGATCCCCCTCCAATTTTGGTGGAACGGGGAAAGGTACCTTGCTGACTGCGATCATCTGGATCTTCATTTGGATTCAGAATTGTTTTCTTCTCCTGTTTTTGTGCTTTACATAATGACATTACTTACCATGATGTACAGTCAGTAAATGCAACAGAACCCAACAAAAAACCCCAAAAATCAAACCAATGAAAAATGACATAACTTTTTGGTTTAATGCTATTCATGCATGTGTGTGTGTGTGTGTGTGTGTGTGTGTGTGTGTGTGTGAGAGAGAGAGAGAGAGAGAGAGAGATCAGTTAAACTATTATCACTACCCATCCCGCGTGATGCCTGCCCTAATATGGACGAAGCGCTGGTCTGCGTTCATTTTAAACAAAGCTCTTATCGTTACTTACAATTTACCTATACATTTGATGTTTTCTGTATAGCAAATTATAATGACTAAAGTCCCAATGATTTTAATTATCAATATGAACCCAACCGCTGACAAGATAACATCATAAGGGTTGTGTCATTTACACATAGATATACATGTCACACTGCAATTTGTTTGAAGTACATGTATTATTGATATTCAAATTCTAAACAACCATACTACCCCTGAGGATTCCGTAAGCGTCACATAAATATGCATAAATTTAAATGCAAATGTAACTTGGATTTTAATCTGAAATAAATATTTCTGGATTTAACCTCGAAGACTCATCTGTTCTAAGCCATTCTGAAATTCGTTGTGTCTCGTTTAATCGTATGACATCATGAAGGGAAACCTCAGCAACAAAACAAAAATCAATATTGTTGACTGACTGGAAGAGCACCTGGTCGTAATACATCAATTTACTTCCCCTGCCTCTTTCTGAGTTGTTTCCCTTGCTATAACGTAGTCGTCTTTTAGAGAAGAACAAGATCGGTGTGTGTGAGTGTGCGATTTGGGTTTTTTAACGTAGCTTTAACAATTTTTCAGTCATATCGCTACGATATCTGCAGTGCGGCAAGTTTATAGTGATGTCTAGCAATGGGGCATCATGCCGCAGACATATAGCATGATGTCCCACCCAGCCACAATATCCTGACACCGGGCCGACCAGTAATAACACTAATCTCTTAATGCTGAGCGCCATGCGAGGCAGCTGTTAGTACCATTTTTATAAGTCTTTAGTATGCCTCGGCCGAGATCGAACCCACGACCTCCCGCATCCGAGGCGGACGCTCTAGCCACTAGGCCACCGGAGCGGTGAACAAGAGCGGTACTTTGGAAAAGCACCAAGAGAGGATGCAAGTGTAATAGCATGAAACAAAGTTTTAACTAAATTGAATATGCATCAGGCGTTTGGAAAGGAAGGAAAATTTTTTGTGTTGCGTGGTTTGTTTGGAACGGTATTTTTGACACATTATTTTGTATATAAAGTAATGGCGCTTTTTGATTAGGACACAGAAGTGTTACATTTGATACCATATACGAGAAAGTTTTATAACTGCATAAAAAGAATATGACAGAAGCAGAAGTAAAAGGGAAATGTAATTACAGAAGAGATAGGTAACTATTGTTTACGTTGCCTTATTAGTGTATACGTATTTCATAAGGAACTCAGTGATGAGATAAAGCTGAATGGAAGAACTTAACATGCACATCAACATAAATAATAATAGGAGCGAAGATGAAATGTAAGTATGTCTGTTAAACATGAAAATTACAACTGGAGAGTAGCGTATATTGGTTCTGACATCAGATTTCACGCCTTCAGCATAATTTTCAATACTACCTGATTTAAGGTTGTACAATGTTTAAAGGTTGTAGACAATAGTCCTGGGTGTTCTCAATGTTCTTTCATTAATGAGAAGACTCATTTCAGTAGCAGAAATAACAAGGAAGCATTTAAGATCCGCTGTGATACTAACTATGCAACATTTGATGTTATTTATTTCGTAACTTGCACAACAATACTTGGACAAGCCCGTCGGCATGTATCTAAAGGCATGAATAAATACAGATTTGACATAAATAACTTCATCGTTCCTAACTTATAATACCCATGGACGCCATATTAAGATGACTTTTCATTTTAGGCAATTGATATTGTGAATCCGGAAATGTAATGTTTTTTTTTTACGAGATAACAAAATTGGATTCACGTCTGGACTAACTACTATCTATCAAACAGGATTAATTATAATATTATACCGTAGTAATTCTAATAGACATCGATGGGGCTGTGCAATGGGGGGGGGGGGGCGTTGAATACTGTATATTACTGTTTGATTGAAAGCGTTCGTAAATTAAGTTGGATTTGATTTTTCTAATGGTTGTTGGCTTATTCATGCAGTGTAGTAGTATGGAGAATTGTTGATTCTGGCTCACGTGTCCCTAGGTATGTTGATCCTGGCTCACTTGTCCCTATGTAAGTGGGGTTTTGGCTTACTTTGTTATCACAGTGTGAATCTCCATGAGTCTATACTGGTGTGGGTTCTGGCTAATCGGTGTGTCTCACTGCGTTTTTATTATGTCTTTGTGTCCACGAGCGAGTGTATGATTGTCATTGCTGCAGTATCGCTTACCGTCGAAGGGGCATAATTCCTTTTTGTTAATGAGTGTGGTTGAGTTCTCATGGAGTAGTATAGTAATTCATGTGTCCATGTAGTGTTTGTGTATAATGCTGGTGTGTGGTGTGTGGCTACTTTGGCAGTGACAGGGATTTTTTTGTTTTTACTCCTTTGGCTTTTTTTCATTAGGATGTCATCGTCGTGTGTAATGCAGTACATTTTGGATCTAAGTCCGATGAATTCCGTGATGGGTATGCCACAAGTTGCATCTTTGAACTTTACTAGCAATTTTTTTTTTTATTGTCGTTGCAGTGGATGGGATGGTTTGATGGATAATCGCTGAGGTCAAAGGGTTGTCGATGCTGATGCAGGTCTGCGTAGACGTCGTCTGAGTGAATTTCATAGACGAGCGAGTCTGTATCGGTTATGAGTAGCAGCAGAGAGGGTGAACCCTACAACTTTGTAGAGACCTTATTTTTGAAATTTAAGGGTTCCTACGAAGGCTGAAAAAAAAGTTTTTGCTTTAACAGTAAAAACTTCTCTAATTGACCAGATTTTTTCTGATTTTTTCACGTACTGGTCACTACGTGTATGTCGTTCACCCTCTCTGCTGCTATGGTTTTTATCCAAAAATTGTATCAAGTCCGTTACGATATCTTGACCTCGGATCATGTAAATTTATTGTTACAAAACCAAAGGGAGCAGCTTGTGCTTTTGAAAAGAAATTTTTAAATTTGTTCATGTCCATGTCCCCAGAACACCAAGTATAATAAATATTTTGCAGCGTATGATTATCAACTCCGTTGAACACAACTAAAATGTTACAGTTATCCCTGATCACTTTTGGAATTTGTGTATAACGCTGTGTAACATAAATCACGTCTGTGTTTTTGTGACGGCCTCGTGAAAATATCCGAGCTGGATTAGATTGTTTGTCCAGCATGACATCATCGTATACCACGAGGTTATTAATGAATCCATCCAGATCATCTACGGATCGCGCTTCATCAATATCAGTAATAAAGTCTATGACTTCACTGTCTTCATGCAACAATTTTGCATTTTCATTAAAATCTTTAAGTACTTCGTAACATCGCTGATCATCTACAGATGGCGCTATCAAATATAATTTATCCCACTTCAGCCATCTCATTATTAGATTAAGTAATAATTGCGTCTTTCCACTTCCAGATGGACCTATTATAATCATTCTGATAGAATTTGGTAATGCTGGATGGTGTTTTACTGGCTCTTGTTTTCGTGTCGCAGAAAAGTCAATTATATCCATATAATAAATAATATGAGTCTATATTGTGTTCGATGCAGAGCATCTACACCTACTACTGAATTAACGACAATAACAACAAAAAATAAAAGACGCGCACTTACAGGTAAGTGTGTGAAATGTGGCACCAAGAAATATAAATTTATTTCATCAAAGACAGGTGGGGGGGATATTGCTGCTTCGTTAGGAAAATTACCAGGAACTCCATGGGCTAAATACCCCGGTGAGAAACATTTACCCGGATATAATTATTGTGGTCCAGGAACTCGTCTCGATATCCGACTTGACGAACGAGATCAACCAAAACCAGGAGAGTATCCAGTAAATAAGATTGATCAAGCATGTCACATTCATGATGTTGCTTATAAAAGTCCAGATTTGCAACAGCGGCATCTCGCAGATGTGAAATTGATTCACGCGTTAAATTCTATACCTAATAAATTTTTCAGAGAATCTCTCGCTAGCTTTCTAGTAAAAACTGCTATGAAAGGTAAACTAGTGCTAGGGGCTGGTAATTAATTATATAACTATCATAATGGAATCTGTTTATTATTCTCCGAGAGGGTATTGGAGAGGTAAAGCAGCGATTAGTAAACTCGCCGAAGCAGCAAAAGTTTCACGTAATGTTGCTGCATCATGGTTAGCACGACAGGCAATATGGCAAATCTATCTACCACCACCTAAAAGAATTCAGTACGCGCATTTTGATGTCAGTATCCCCAATGAAGTTCATCAAGCAGATATTTTGTTTTTACCACATGATACTGTTAAAACACGTGGACGAAAATCACGCACGTACAAATACGCATTGACTGTTGTTGACGTTGCGAGTAGATATAAAGAAGCGGAGCCATTATCAACAAAGACAGCATCTGAAGTTGCATCTGCGTTTGAACGCATTTATCAACGTGGTGGTCTACGATGGCCACGGTTATTACAAGTTGATCCTGGTAAAGAATTTCTTGGAGTAGTATCATCGTTGATGAACAAGCATAACGTTAAAATCAGACGAGGACATACTGAAATTCATCGTGATCAGGCAATCGTTGAACGATTTAATAGAACACTTGCTGAGCGGTTATTCGGATACCAATACGCAAAGGAAATATCTACTGACTTTAAGGATAGATCTCGTGAATGGGTTGCAAGATTACCGAGTGTGATAACTGCGTTGAATAATGAAATTACTCGTGCAACTTCCATGAAACCTTCTAATGCGATCAAAAAAAATATATATACCCCGTAACTACGGAAAACGTGAATCTTTCTCTCAACCAGTATTAGGTAATGTAACTGTAAGATATTTATATGAACCTGGCGAACTTGAAGGTGGTAAAAAAAGAGCAACCGATCCTATCTGGAGCGTGACTACACATAAAATTTCTAGCGTGGTTAGATCCACTGGTAGACCTCCAATCTACAGACTAGATTCTACAGCTTCTCAACGTGGATTTGTACGTGAACAATTACAAGTAATTCCTGAGGATACGCAATTACCACCAAGCTCAATTTTGTAAACGTCCAGAGCCTCGACGTCGATTACACTCAAGACAGGTCAGCATCACATTATCACGTGTATGACCGAGATCACTATTAATTCTGTCTACGGTAAATTGTCTTGGATTAAAACACTGCCATGACATATTACAGTTGCAACTTGCGCAATGATTATTCTGTAGTTGTTTTAATGTTATAATAAATTCAGCATCAAGATCAAAGTCACGTTTATTTTTTTTGTCACACTGTTTATAGCTGACTAATTTTTTATTGATATCGACATTGTTAGTGATTTCTTCAGTTATTACGTAATCTACAATAACCCTACGCAGTTGCGATATTCTCTTGACTCGAGATACGGCGAGATAGACTAAATTCGACCATTCAATACGATCATCTACAATCCAGATTCTAGTATCAGTTATAGTTAATCCCTGCGACGAGTGAATTGTTATAGCGTATCCTAACGTCCATGGCGATTTATCCATGTTCAACGCGCTCTCAACAACATCAACAGCAACCAACACGATATCATTCAAGACAAGATTCTGTACCCTTGGTGGAACCAAGGCACCTGGTATTTCAACTTCAATATTTTGTCGTCGAGTATCTGCTGGGCGATAACACAAAGGTACATGTAGATCCGGAAACTTTTCTTTATGTAACGTAAATAATTTCTTTTGCAGTTCATCACGAACTATCTTTCTACTTGCGACTATCAAATCAGCAGGTCTCCATAAAGTCCAAAATTCATTCATAGAAGTTTCTGCAATTACTTTACGCAGTATCTCGCATTGTATTTGATCTGGCTGTAGTCTGATTAATCTTTTAAGCTCTTTCAGCGGTTCATCAATAGCTCTATGGTCATCATTTATTTCTTCGTAATAATCTACGTTATTCTTTAACCATTCATGTGGAGACTGTCCAACAAAGGGTGGTGGTTGACCATGATCGCCACACATAATCACAGCAGTATTCTTCAATAACAACCAATCAAGAAATGTTTTTAGTGTTTCTAACGACACCGTGCATATCTCATCCCATATAATATACCTAGGTATATATTTTTCACCCATCCGCGATGGAGTCCACGTGTCTCCGCACCATCTAAAGAAACTGTGATATGTACATGATTTTACTCCTCGTTCTTTTATTTCTCTAGCAAGTTTATGTGTAGGTGTCAAAACAATTATATCTGAGTTATTATTCATAAATAAATTAATCGCACGAGTTATTTTACCTGAACCACCACACCCATTAAGATAAACGGTCTTATGTCTAGATACAGGATCGTACACAGATGGTGCAGATGACTTTGATATTTGATTATTATTTTTGTAATATGTCTCCGCAATTTCAACATCGGCAGATTCAGAATAGCTAAATATATTTTCTTGTTTTATTCTCCATGTTCCCCATTCACCATTACCGAGTTTTAATAAATCTTTATATTTTTTGTGTATATAAAATGAATCCGTAGCGACTCTGACAGCGTGACGAGGAAATCTATTTATCATCGACAATAGATTTATTGAAACATAAGCTAACATCGAAGATCTTAAATGAGTAAATTGTGGTGAGTCGCCATCAAGATAGCTCACAATGGTACCTAGTTTTGTTCCATCTGATAAATAAGCATTACATCTGTTTATAAATATATTTTTCTCCGTTGTATCAGCGATTATAAAATCGAGTTCAACATCGTCCATAATCAATCTTGTACACGCTCGTTTATAATCGTATGAACCACCTTGAGTAAACTTACCGATTATCTTTCTACCAAGATCTTTTGCAAGTTTTTCATCATACTCGTTCCTGCATTTACTTATTTTAATGACATGATCTTCATCAATATCAGGGAATTCTTTCCTGGCATCATCGATATTAAATCTGTCCGGTTCTGGTAACCAAACTTGCTTCTGTGAACTATACGATATAATCGCTTCAGTTACTCTCAACGATATTAAAAATCCAGCATCAAGCATATATCGCAATAGTACTATCGGAACCCAACGTCGCTCTGAAAAATGTCTTCCGAACCAAATATAAGTAATCGCATGGAGATCTTCTCTAAACTCGAATGATTCTACGTGAGCAAATCCTGTTAAGTCAAAATCTGGTAAGGATCCGTTTATTGCAACCCTGGTCATGTCATGTGTAGGATGTCCGAATCTCTTAAAGTATTTAGAACATTCTCCATATCCAAGAAAACTCCCAGGATAACACGCTATCATATCAACCGAGATAACATCATTGTAATCGTATTTGGTGTTCCATAATCCACCGTGCCCATATTCTATACAACTTTTCTTGACATCTTCAAGAAATTCCGATCGTGTCGTTTTCCATGAATTTTTCTCCTGAGCGAAATGAGCAGCGACTGACGGAACAGTAAAACAGTTATTCAATAATTGTCTAACTATGACATCATCAGAGGTATATTCACGCCAAAGGCGTTGCGCAAGATGTTCCATTTCCTCATGGAGAGATTCTGTACGATAAATATCACCATTAGGTCGTACAAATTGATCGTAATGATTATATTCTGAACTCTGAAATAACCAAACAGAAACAGGATCGGTTTTACTAATATTTTTAATAAAATCAAATATATCACCGTCATAAAAATTTAACCGTTCTATCTCGTGGAAATATTGTTACTGCAGCAGTCCATGCGTGCGCGTTATGATCAATAATATCTATCGGAGTTCCATTTTTTATATATTTCGGTTTGTACAAAATCTCTCCGGTTAATGTTTTTACTGTTATTGGAAATCTTAATTTTTTCTCTAGCTCAGCATCGTCGTTGATAGACGCTCCGGTATCTTTAACCGACTCTGCCCATGCATTTATTTTTTTAAGTCTTAAATCAGTTAAACCATTACCACGTATCGCGTTTGTAAAGTGTTCTGTAACTCGCTCAGCTACGCAATTTATTCTCGTTGATGCTGTCAAGGATGACAATTTCATCGGTTTGAGATCCGCAACATCAGGTTTATTATTCAGCGGAAATATTCCATAGACAACCGCAGTTACAGGGTACGATCTCTCATAATACGGTTTATCTATACCAGTTAGTATTCCTGGTTTAGATTTATTACTCAAGAAGATATTATTTCCTGACTGCACGCGGACGGGATCGCGCTTGTCACGAATAATCCAAATATCTTCTTCCGTATTTACAATAAATTTTATTAAAATAAAATATTTTTGATTATCAAGGTGGTTAATGATTACTCTTCCTCGTTTGTCATTCATCGTATTAGAAACATTTCCAACTCTGAATGTTGACCATGCATGAACTGCACCATCGTCATGAAATTCCTTCTTGGCCTCACGGATACGTTTAATTATATCTTTATTAGTTAAAGCTAGATCTTGCATCGAAATACTAAATTTATACTCGGGTAGTCTGTCAAGATCGAATCTGGTTGCGTAGGGTTCAATCACGGATAATTCTTCCATATTATAATTAAGGCAAATATATATTTAATTGAATATTAATCTTTTGTATATGATTCAACCAAATCATTGCCACTGGTTAAAAATCGGTTATACGTCTCCGTGTAACAGAACATGTGTGAATGAATACTGTAGTTATCATATGCAATGTGTCAGAAATGGGAGTCTAGGACCAAAACCGTGTATTGTGTGTAGTGTTGGAGTGCGAGGAAAGACTCAATTGTGTGCGCAATGTGGTGGTAAAAAATACAGAGAGTTGAAACGATATTACGATAAAAAATATAACACTGACTCTCCTATAAAGACCGAAGAAGATTATCTGGCTAGATTTTCAAAAAACAATGATTTAGACAAATAAATATTATATATAAATGGAACAAAATGAGTTTGTGTCACATCCAATCCTTGCCAATTATGAAGCATCTCGTAATGGCATCATCAGGAATTGCAGGCTGAAAAAAACCAGTCGGTAGTGTTACCAATACTGGTTATCTTGCGTTTAATACCAAAGGAAATAAACATTATTTATCTCATAGATTTGTGATCGAGTGTTATTTTGGACTGATCAAAGATGGGTATGTGGTGGATCACATCAACGGCAATAAACTTGACAACTCACTTGGAAATCTACGTATTATCACGCAAAGTGAAAACTGTAAGTTTGGGAAAACAGGTCGCGCAAGACATACTGTAAAACCTGTTAAATCAGTGAATGCAGAATCTGGAGAAGAAATTATGTTCAAGTCAATTTATTCCGCTAGTAAATACTTTAATATAGCATCTAGATCAGTGAAATACGTGGCAGACGGGGTTACAAGATCTACTTTTTCTTTCAAATTTGGACAGAATATTATTTTCCAGTACTTGGTATCAGATGATCAAGCGAGACTGAGGCAAGCATAAAACTTTCCAGTATCTTTTACAAGCAATAGTCAATACGTGTAGGTTGCATTATACTAAGCAGAATGTTAATTTTCCCAAGGATTTTGTTTAGCTATTATCACAGTCAATGGTCCATCATTATCGCTGTCATTTTCATTCGTATTTTCACTCGTATTTTCACAATGTTCTCTTAACTGTCTTATACGAAAGTTCATAATCTTTTTCTGTTCGTATCCATGAGATAATTCTAGCTTAATTTTGTCAATAACGTTTGAGAGAGGCACAAACAATTTTACCTGATCATCAGTGACAGTTGCCAGTGACTTTAACATTCCTTGCTGGATAATTTTCATAAACTTGTAATCAGCGGATAGCGTGAATCTGTTCTCGTTCTTTCGTTGTTGTAATGAGTCAAAATCACATAGAATCTTTTCAGCATTAAGATTGTCAGATACATTGATACCGTTATGTTGTAATTTTTAATCGCAGAAACAATGACATTGATATTTTCAAAATTCATTATATAATAAGTGTATATTTAATATAAAAATAAACAAAAATATACAGCGCAGGGTGATATTCGGTCTACCATTCCATAGTTGTATCAGATAAACCTAATGAGGTTCCGAATCTTTGTTTAGACATTTACCCCCAAGAGACCCCTAAATATCCGTAACCGAAACTTTAGAGGCTCAGAGGGTTGTCTGTACGTGTTATTTGTTTACCCCCGGAAGAATTCCTAAATATCCGTAACCGAAACTCTAAGAACTCAGAGGGTTTTTTATACACGTGTAGGTCTTATTTTAGTGACCAATC
>JAECUM010095219.1:17500-28223 GCA_016617855.1 Megalonaias nervosa | reverse complement strand
CAGGCATAAGTATCACAGTGATGCAAGCAGAGCAAATTCTGCAGTTCTCCCATTACTTTTAAATAAAAAATTTGAGGAGTTTTTCTGATTAAAGTTGTTCTCAAATGATACACGATGCTGGTTCTAAAAATGTATCCATGACAATGAACTAAAAAGTGTCAAAACACAGTCCAGTTTATACATACTTTAATGGTTTCGCTGTGTTCATTGTATTCTTAACTCCGTTAAGGCTGACAGTATGCATTGAAGTCAAACAGAAAGGCCAAGGTGTTCGAACTGTAAAAACTGCTGCCAGCTTGTCAAATGGGCTTTTCCCTGACAGTTTGAGCTGGTTATAACATATGTACTGACTTCTGTCTAGTACCAAGTTTTCTCTTTTTTAAAGTTTTTTAAAATTTATTTATTAATTTATATGCAACACGATATTTAAAACTTACGATGAACACAGGTAGGCAGGCGCACGTGTCCAAACAAGAGCACTCACACTTATAGGGTTGCATCAGCTTATAGCCACTGTTACTCGGTGCAACAAAATTCACATCACCTTGACCTTTCGATGATAAACAGAACCCTTAACGTTTGCGTAAACGTTGGAAGGAACTATGTTAAATTATTGAAACCGGTAGAAAGGAACCGATCTGGACCAGTATCTCGCCGTTTGAAGTATTGTTATTGTGGCAAAAGACACCATTGGCGATGCCATTTGAAACCAACTATTATCGTGTATATTGTCAAGACAATTAAACCTTAGTACACTACTATAACAAAATGTCATCAGGGCATCATCTTCGTTTTGGAAAAGGGAAATGAATAAATGGTTTATATTGTGTACATTCTAGTTCTAACCCATTTTTCTATATCTCTGTTATTGTGTCCGTATCTTGCTTTATTTAGAAGTCATGTCTTAATTATATCCACAGTTTATTTATTTATATATTTATTTATTAAACCTATGCATCTGTGGTGCCCCGGGTTTCACCTGTCTTGAAATTCGTTTTTAGCTCTATTTGTTATGCACCAGAAGGGCTTGTGGAATGGTCTGTTGTCCGTTGTCGGCCCGTCCGTTAGCACACTTTTATTATCGCTAATACTCACAACTACAATGAGGGTTGCCATTATACTTTATACATGCATTTATCACATGGTCTAGTTGATCCTTTATGAGAAGAGTGGGTCTCGCACATCAAATATGACCGTCACAGCGGCCATCTTCAAAATTATCGCTACTCGTCCTGAGTAGATGGTCATATCAATATGGGGTTTCACTAAAATACATTTTATGATATTTAGTTAGCTGATCTGACATCTAATATAGCCCCACAGCATGAATCTTGAAAATATTATCCTGACTGGATGGCTGTATCAACATGATGTTTTCACTAAAAGACTTCTATGATACCTAGCTGAAATTAAATAAAATTGGCAGCCATCTTGAAAATCTGATAGCGAATCTACTTCAGCAAAAAGTTACATGGTTGGTCTTGCATGAAAAGGATGTTTTAGAACATAGATAAACGATAACCAATGATATATAGATGATAACTTCGATTTAATCTATTTCAGACGGTGTTTTGCCTCCGAGGAACAGAATGCGTGGCAGAGATGCCCAGCGACTGTAGTAGACGGCCGTGCCGGGCACGTGCAGTCTGTAAAGGTCAGTATTCGTTCAATACACAAAAACTACTGGAATTATCAATTAATTTATCATGTACACCTTAAAACTTTCAAGAAATTTATCACGGGTTCACACATTGCTGACGACTACGTCAATCCTACCATTGCATCCGCAAGAGTGATACATACCCATGCACGCGAGACAAGAAGTTTAAGCAAACGTGGCAGGATACTTAAAGAAAATTAAAATTTTTAATTACGTTAAGTTCAGATAGAATAAAACAGAAACAAAATTACGTACGTCGAAACCACGGGTCAGTCGATACAGTTTATAGTACGAAGTTGAAATAGAAAACGAACACAATAAATTCCACTATATCTCATTGAAAAGAAAACATACAGTCAGAGTGGCAGGAGTTCAGGTAGACAAAAATGTAAAATACAGTTCATTTCTATGACAGAGTTTGGCGCCTCTTTTCTTTTCTCAGCAACGCATACTTCATCAATATAATTATGGGTATACCATCTCTATTTCTCACCCTTCGGGCACTTTCTGTCTCGTTACATCACCTCGAAGTCGTTTCGTGATAGTCAGATGCCTCAGTAAAAACGGTTAATTGATTCATATCATATTCATATTCATTGTTTAATAATATCCAACAAACAAAGCTTATTCAGCCGGTAGTTCAATTACCTGTCCCCACAGTTAAATTGGTTGTAAATTTGTACGTAATCTATACCCCATGTGCAATGTAATATCGGTCTCATCTCAATTTGTTCGAAATGTAACCACTCACACACGCATGGAGCTATTATGTCACAAAGCGAACTAAAAAAACCCCGATGGATTGGTATATTGCTTCGTTTTGTAGTTACCAAGAAAATAATATTTTTTCATCTAGATATCAGAATAATGCCATACAAAATTTCTTTGTATTATTTAGAAGCAGCGCCATTTCTATTACGTTCCGGCCCGGCTTTTGCGTACAGGCGTATCTGAACAATTTGCAAATTTGAAACTTCTGTAGACGACGACGAAATAAAAAGAACGTGCTGTAAACCCCGCCCCCACCCCATAAGAAAATAATCTGAAAAGGAATATATTTTCCCCTAATATTATTAAAATTGAACGTTAATTTTTCCGACCTTACTGACATGGAAAAGGTCTGGAGAAAACCCTTTTCTCATGTAACAGGTTTTGAAACGGCACAGCAACACTCAGATAAAGTGCTCTGCAGAGAGATAAACCAGAGGGGTCGATCCGGCTTGGTTCAGGCAGGATTCGAGCCGAACCCTTCCAATCGCGAGTCCGGCACGCTATCCACTGAGACACTGCAGTTCCTTCAGATAATTCAGATGTAAGGACCTTGAATTTTGTTGAGTTCTTCCAAACCAAATAGTAAATGAAGAAAAAGAAGAAGAAGAAGAAGAAGAAGAAGAAGAAGAAGACTTTTTGAAAAAAATAATCATCAGACCAAAGCAAACGGGATACATTATAGACACAAGGCAATTACTGGATGTTTTCTGCCTTTATTGTAGTATATTCGTCGTAGAGTTTGTGTTATGCATAATATGACTTCCACCCGAAAGGATTTAAAATGTGAATATTTTTTTATTCAATTGAGATGTAGTCCATACAAAAGAGAAATGAAATTGTAATTGGGGGTATAATGCCTTTGCCAGGTGAGTTTTATATGAGAGAGAGAGAGAGAGAGAGAGAGAGAGAGATGAGGCAGTTACGGGTGTAAAATGTAAAATATGTCTAGAGAGAGAGAGAGAGAGAGAGAGAGAGAGAGAGAGAGGTGTAAAATGTAAAATATGTCAAGTTATTAATACATTATTTGGCAAATGTCCTGCAGAATGTCAATATAGTAAGTTTAAATCGTTCGGCAACCCCAATAGATTAAAATAGCGATACGACTGGCAATGGAATATTTTACCACCTTGCCTGACTGTCGGCAGATGGTCCGGTATTATGGAACGGTATGGTAATTATTTTGTACATTGTGTTCTTCAAATTCAAAACGGCCACTAGTCAGTAGAATAGGACGCAGAAGCTTAGTGATTGATTTTATTTCTCCAAATTTTCGTCCGTCCCTATCCCCACCCCTTTTGTTTTCTTCTGTTTTAGTCCATAAGGCCACTATTCAAATTGAACCAAATTCTTGTTAAATGCCTACCATTGACGAATAACACATCTCGACAAAAGAAATTTAGGCAGTCCATTGTTTTATCAGGGTCATACTCGAGGAATCTGGGACACCCTTGACCCTTTTATCTTGTCAATAACGAGTTGATAAGACAATGAATATCTCACATATTTGTCGCTCAGATACGATCTAAAATGCTGCGTTGACATGACACTTTCTTGTACTTTTCAAGGAACAGTCAATATTTACTAGGTTAAAGGGGCGGTGTAATTGCAAAACGTATATATTGGTAAAGCAATCGAGTCTATTTTGTTCTGCTGCTTCAACATCTAATACAACCTGGTCAGATTATCGCCTCTACTTTAAGTGTTGGCAATGTAACAAATTTAATATTGAACATTGAAAAATATCGAATTCTGCCTTTTAAAATTTTATGTCTAAAACTAGGTGTAAATTTTTATTTTCTGTGGTCCAAGATTATAGGTTTTAAGGGCCGGATTGGGGGGATCCCGGAAATGCCCCCCTCCCTCAACAACCCCCCACATACACACACACATACACACGTACGGTCACTTGTCACTTTAAATGTGACCACATCGTTCTATTCTTGTGCACGTTTATTGGTTATTATGCACACTTTGAGTAAATAGACACATCGACTTTTACTTTCGTGCCATTTCGAGGACAGTCAGGGCCCTTTTGAAATTTTGGAAACACCATCAAGCCACCAACCCCACCCACACCCACCCAAACTTGACCTGATCCGGACCTGGGTTTTGTTGTTAATTTGTTCCAAACGGAAATTGAGCACCGCGATTTTCGCATAGGCCGACAAGAATAACATCTGTTCAACCTTTCAGTGAAATATTCATAAAGATCTGGTCAACTCGAGAAATAGCTATTGTAGAGCATGCATCTTGCGCTCAGAATTTGAAGTGGTTTTTTTAATTCATTACAGCCAGCATATTCGCTGGCATCCGGCCTAAGTTGGCAAGCCAGTATCACAGACTGGTAACTAATAAAATACGTGTCTCCCGATTAGTCTGCGGTGTATCTGAGTGCGTAGCAAAGGAGCATACAAAGCAAGCAACCAGAATAATGGAGTGTGGTACACCATGGGTAAAAATACGGTGATTCAGTACATTCGTAACTTTGAAGTCAATCCAACGAATTATGCCTCAAATGTCTGTTGATAGCAGACATTCTGACCACTTCGACCTTTTTTTTTTTTTTTTTTGACAAAACAAGGATTAACCGTGAAGTTACGAATGAATGAACTATTATTATCATTCGTAACCTTTCAGTTAACCCTACAGTCAATCCAATCGTATAAATAGCCGAAAAGGTTCGAATAGGTTTGGTTTCTGTTTGCTGAGAAAAATTTTCGACGAACAAAAATGTACGACTTTTCGGTAAATTAGGGTACGAACATAAATCCGAGAAACAGTTTTGCCTCGCAGAAATAGCCAAGATAGTTCCTAATGCGATTCAGTACTTTCACTATGATGGAAGATTCTAGTCCTCTGCCGTCTCGCGAGCACCACAATTGTGACGCCGTTGTCAGTGAATCCTGCATGTAGAGTATATGCACACGACTATACATATTTCTCAAGTCGACTTGTCCCTAATTACTATGTTAATATAAGGTACAACACATGTTTTATGTCAGCATATTTCCCGATAAATGTAGGTACTAGCTTTATATTAAAAAGCTATAGACAAATGACCCTATCTCCGTTACCAAAAATATTACCCTATGATGAGAAAACAAAAATGATACAAGACCTTAGTTTTGCGCAACCGAATGTACACTTGTTACGAGTAAATGCTCTTAAAATAAGTAACAGAAAAGAGTGAAGACAACAAGCTTTGTAAAATTTAACAAATAATGTATTTCCCTAGAATACAAAGTGAACCATAAGAAAAACGAACTTACGAATTAAATCCAAAAATAAAGAATTAAAGACAAAAGTCCTAGTAATAAAAAGTCCTGAATAAAACTCAGTTCAAGTCCCGAAGAGATTTAAAATTGAAGGTGATGACGTGTCTGTTATGGCCTGAGAAGTACTGATGTGTCAACAGTCTCTTGTTGAATCACAGAAATATTATTCCAGGTTTTAATTCAGTATAAATTCCAATGAATATCTTTATCCAAGAATTTTATCAGAGCACTTTTGTATTTCCAGAGAAAAGAATCACTTGAATTCAATAATTTGAAGAAATTAAATTCAGCCCAAACTGGTCACAACATAATACAACTTAAAGTGCTAGATGTTAAAGCACAACTGATAAAATCCTCACAGTCACAAGATAATACAGTTCTCTGCTTGATCTCAAGGTCACAATTAGCATTTTCTAAAAACAACCATTATCTAATGGAAAATAATCCTCTAGAATGATCTAATGAGCCTTGTTTATTGACAACACAATAGCCTTTAAAATTCACTTGGGAATCTCCAAAACCCTGACCCTGATCAACATATTTACTCCTTCTTTGTTTACCTGAATAATAATTCGGTTAATAAGCTCATACACGTAGAGAATAATGAAGCTATTATTAGTTGTTTACATAAATGAAATAAATTTTCTTTTTAAAAGTCAATCAGGTCAAGCAGAAATGAACTCAATTTTGGACAAGGTCAAGTCCAGCAAACAACGTTACATTACAATAACATGTAATGAAATAAAAAAATTTAAAACTAACAAACAAATAATTAAGTTAAATATACATAACGCACTAAACATTGAAAACAACATGTGTCATTGCTATACTTAGACATTTTTCTCTTCAAAGTTACTGTTACTTTGAATACCATTACAGTCAGTTCTTGTTACAACAAGTAAACCATTTTGTTGTAGCAGCGAATAAGGCTGCAGCATTTATATGTCTAAGCGGTTTAATTTTGTTGTTGTTGTTGTAGGGTTTAACGCCATTTTTCAGCACAAGATAGGCTATACATGGCGGCCAGTATAACTGGCGGAGGAAGAACCCTGGAAAACCCCGGGAAGAACCACCGACCCACGAAAAACTACTGGCAAGCTTTCTCACGTACCCACGTTAGCCGAGTCTAAGATTCGAACCCACGCAGAGATGAGAGGGCAGTGATCCGGGGCGGTGAGCGCTTTAGACCACTCGACCACTCGGGGCCCCGCTTAGTTTTGTAACATTTACAAAATCATTTAGCGTGTAAACGATATAAATCTATGCCTCATATCTAATATTAAAGTAATTATTATTTAAATATCACATTAATTATTATTTAAATTTCATACATATTTTCCTACATCTAAAACACATTTTATAAGAAATAAAATGTGTATATACTATCCTTTGACATTCTCTTAAAACGAAAATCCCAAAGGAATGTTATTTTCATTGTACATGCGTGCTCATTTTACCGGGAAATTACTGTCGGAGTTGGAAGCTGAATGTTCGGTTATCAAATTTACCAATCAACAAATTGTGTTCACATCAGTTTTTTTTTTGTTTTTTTCGTTTAGAAGCCCAATTATTATGTTGCAATGAATGTTGTTGTAGGGAGAATTGATTGTAATTAAATACATTAGGCAGTATACTGAAAAAATAGCTATAAGGTTCAATAATTTCTACCAGTGACTTGCAGAAAATAATTCTCTAGTGAATTATGGATATCACAAGACAGCCATAGCTACGTTGTTCGTCAAGTAGCTACTTAAATATGTTGGAGCAGCGTAAATGGACGCACCTCTTTATTGGTGATTAAACGTCATCATGTGATTTAGCATTGATATTCGGGTTCATAAATACGTTTTGGCCATTTCCGGTCCAACTATTTTGCTTTCTCGATAATTAAACAGATATATGCTACAGTGGTTTATGATTACAAATATCTATAGTAAACAGAAGAATACACATTAGAATAATAAATCAGTGTCTAAGCTCACTCGTTGGTTACTTGGTCTTTTGGACTGGTGAATCGTTATGCTGACAGGTATAATTCTCTGTGTAATTCAGTGACACTGTTCCGAACAATTTGTAAACATTTTGGCATTGTGTTAAAATGACAAACCATCTTAGACTTGAAAAATAAAAAGGTGATCGTAGAAAGCAATACGAAACAGGCAACTAAAAGTATTGGGACATCTATTACTGTCAAATTCGATAAAATGCTTTGAAATACGGCTTTAGACTATGATCAAATACTTACACTGTACATACATAAACAAAACAACATAGGTGTCTTGTTTCAAGTCGGAGGAAAGAAAAAATTTGACACGGCGTTGGGGTATGTAGAGGCCATCAAGCTGAGATATATTCAACAGCTAAATCAAACATGTTCTTTTCCTAGACTCGGGGGGAAACACCAGAAATCCGGTTTGAATTTATGACCCACCAACAGGGCCGTAGAAAGTGATCACGGGCCCTGGGGTAAGAAACACCCGGGCCTCTCCTAGTTCTTGTTTTAAAAAATATGTTTCTTTTATAAAATTAAAAAGTATTGTTCGGCCCGGGCCCCGGGGATATATCCCCGGTTGCCCCCCCCCCCTTCTTGTTGGCCCACTCAGACATAAAAAATATAATTAGCGGAAAATATATCCATACGTACCCTATAAAATTATTTAATTTAATACCATATAAAAAGTGTCCTCTAACATAAAAAGTGGAGCTGGCATCCCATCGCTCCTGGTCAATGAGTCCTCAGGGGCAGAAAAATGCAGGCAGGTGTAAAAATATTTTTTAAAACTCTTACAGTGATGACATGTAGTTAAGCACATATACGTCTTAGATTAAAAAAAAAACCCAGAAGGGCTGTCCTTATACATATTTGAATATATTCAAGCGTAACCATTCCCGTTAGATATTTTACACTATAAAGAATCTGAAATATTGCTTTGTTTTAAAATCATATTTAGTATGACCTTAGGAGTGATCCTCTAGAGAATACTGCATCTAAGCTTTGAATCAATGTTGAAAACTGATGAAAATAGGAATGACCCCCCCCCCATATGTTTCATTTTGGCTCTCTTATATTGTAACCTTTCCATGAATTCCCGACCTGAGCACTAGTGTATGGTTGTAATATGGGATAGGGATTCATGCAAAGAAATTGGAAACCAGTCATTGGAAAATAGTACATAAGAAAGTGTATGGAAAGATTATAATTCTTTGTTTTTCAAAAGCATGCCCATATTTAGGATTGAAAACGGCTCAAACTGTCAGGAATGCATCTCTCGCGTTTGCATTGCAGGAGCATAAAAAACAGGATCTTCCTACCATTTTTATAGGAGTGCACTTTCATAAATTTCGAATTCATACTTAAGGTTGTTGTTTGAAAACTCGTCCAGTCATAAATGAAGCAGTTGGAGCATAGAATTCATTTATAGTCCTTAATCCTAGCTTGTTATCTTCTTTCAGATGTAAAGAGAACGACAAAGGACCCCAATAAAAATAAAGTAGATTTTGACATTCTTAACATTCCACAAAAGGATGGTTCTCAAAGATACAAAGATGACGATGTTTGTTCGCTGCCGTTATCTGAAGACGCCACAATTTGTGTGAAAAAGAGGAGACGGTGGTATTACAGTCCTATGACAGGAAAGTGTGTCCGTTTTATGGGGTGTGATACACAAGGAAACAATTTCAGTAGGAAAATTTACTGCAAACAGGTCTGCCGAGCAAGAAGGATTCATCTTAGAAAGAATAGAAACGGTAATACTTTTAATAGCAAAATACCAAAACAAACATTCCATTTTTGTAAATTTTTGTATATTTATACTACTGGACGATTTGTATGTTAAATTGATTATATTCTTACCTAAAGAGAGAAAGTTTCTTTACTTTCGCCTACCATTTTCGTTGTGTCAACTTACAGCATACAGTAGCATATCAAACAGTAAATTTTTTAAATCAATTCATTTTAAAGGGAGCCAATTTTCATCATTTGCAAGAGATGGCACTAATTTTAGCTCCACTGGTCAGAGACCAGAAGATCTCATGTGTGTGTGTGTGTGTGTGTGTGTGTGTGTGTGTGTGTGTGTGATTTGGATTTTTAATGTAGCATAAACAATTTTTCAGTCATATCGCTACGATGTCTGCATTGTGGCAGTTTATAGTGAAGTCTAGCACTGGGGCATCATGTCGCAGACATGTAGCATCGCGTCCCACCCAGTCACATTATCCTGACACCAGGCCGACCAATCCTAACACTAACCTCTTAATGCTGAGCGCCAAGCGAGGAAGCTGTTAGTACCATTTTTATAAGTCTTTGGTATGACTCGGACGGGGATCGAACCCACGACCTCCCGCATTCGAGGCGGACGCTCTAACCACTAGGCCACCGGAGCGGTCGAAGAAGAGCTCATGGGATCGTCTTTCGTCCCCCCGTCCATTAGCAGAAGTTTGCCATCGCTACCACTCCTAAACTACGTGCAGGATTGCCATGAAACTTTAAACACACTTTTATCCATAGTTTAGTTGGTCCTAAATGAATATGGTGCTGCTCGGATAGCCACAGCGGCCATTTAAAAAATCTTTACATTACTCCTCCTGAATCGATGATCATATCAACATGCGGTTTTCACCAAAAGACTTCTTACGATGTCCAGTTGGTCCTAAATGAAAATGGTGCCGATCCTGACATCCAGTATGGCCGTCGAAAACAGCCAACTTGAAAATTTCCTGTCATCGCTACTCTTCCTACTGGATGGTAAAATCAGCATGAGTTTTTCACAAAAAGACTTCTTACGATTTTGATTTGGTTCTAATTAAAAAATGGTGGCGATCAGATATACAATATGAGCGCAACGGCAACCATCTTGTAAATCTTGTTATCGCTACCTCTCCCGAATGGATGGTCATATGAACACGAGGTTTTAAAGAAAGTCTTCATAAGATGGCTAGTTGGTCCTAAATGAAAATGGTGCCGATCTGACATTCAGTATGGTAGCCACAGCAGTCGTTTTGAAAATCTTATCATTAC
>JAECUM010095219.1:0-12500 GCA_016617855.1 Megalonaias nervosa | reverse complement strand
TGCAGGATTGTCTTGCCAAGTCCTGATGATCGTGAGACATGCCCATACTCCTGCAGTTTACGTTTTTTCACTGTGCTCAGGAGGTCTTCGTGAGGCCCAATGGCTTGTCTGATCCTTTGCCGTGTTTCTTCATTGGTGACACGATCTTTGTATGAGACGCCGAGGATCTTTCGGAAGCATCTCATCTCTGTGGCTTGTATCCTTTTCTCTCAAGTCAGCTGTTATGGTCCATGATTCACAGGCGTAGAGAAATATGGAGATAACCAGTGAGTGCATCAGTCTGACCTTTGAACTGAGTGCGATGTTCTTGTCGTTCCCGATGGACTTCAGTTTTGTCAGCGCTGCTGTTGCCTGCGCAATCCTGGAGAGTACTTCAGGCTTTGATCCTTCATCTGTTACAATTCCCCCCAAATACTTGAAGCTGTGGACTGTTTCTAGCTTCGTACCTTGGACCCTGATGTCAGTGCTGATGCCCTTGGTGTTGTTGGTCATCAGTTGGGTCTTCTCTGCACTGATTTCCATGCCGTAGGCTGCGGAGGTTTTGTCGAGGCTCTCTACTAAGCTAGCTATTTCTTGTTCATTTCCTGCTAGTCCATCAATGTCGTCGGCAAAACTAAGTTGGTGACTGTTCTGTCTCCGATGCTGACTGTCCCTTCATGCTTTTCAAGCGCGTCAGCCATGATTCTCTCCAGAAAGATGTTGAATAGTGTGGGAGAGAGCAGACAGCCTTGTCTGACTCCGACTGTCGTTTTGAACCAGTCCCCTATGCTGCTGTTGAAGTATACTGCACTGGTGGCCTTGTCATACAGATGCTCTATTACTGTGATGGGGTTGGAATTGATGTTGTATAGTCTCATGGTCGCCCACAAGGCTGCATGCCATACCCTGTCAAATGCCTTCTTGAAATTCACGAAGACGTGGTACAGATCTTGCTGATGTTGGAGGTGCTTCTCACACAATATCCTGAGGCTGAAGATCTGCTCTGTTGTGCTGAGCCCTGCTCTGAAACCTGCCTGCTCCTCGGCAATGATCTTTTCAGCCTGTGGCTTTAGTCTGTTTAGCAGTATCCTCAACATGACTTTGCTTGGATGGCTTACAAGACTGATTGTACGGTGGTTTTGACACTGTTGTAAATTGCCTTTCTTGGGGAGGTGATGATCAGTGATTGTGTCCACGGCGATGGCCATTCTCCTGTTAGCCAGATCTTGTTGCATATGTTTGTGAGGGCGCTAATCATTGCTTCTCCCCCTGCTTGGACCAGTTCTGCTGGGATGTTGTCCACTCCTGCCGACTTCCTCTTTTTCAACGATCTCACTGCTGCTTCTACTTCGTCCCGTAGGATAGGTTGGTTGTCGTTGTTAGTTGCTGGAGGGACGTTCAGTACCTCTGGATCTATTATGGGTTGGTGGTTGTAAAGTTCTGCGCAGTACTCTGTCCATCTTTTCAGAATGTTTTTTTTTCTTCTGTGAGGCAGTTTCCGGCTTTGTCCTGTTAGGAGGTAACAAGCCGTTGTTTTGTGCTTGTTAGATCTTTGACCAGCTGGTACGCTTTCTTGCTGTTGTTCCTTTTCAAGTTTCCCTCAATGTCTTTGGACTGTTCTTCTATCCAGTTCTCTTTTGCTTTTTTCATGCTTTTCTTGACTTCCCGGTTGACTGCCTTATACTGCTCTGCCCCTTCTGTATCATTCTTCTTCTTCTTCAGCTCCCTCCTCTTGTCACACAGGTTCAGGACCTCAACTGTGACCTAGGGCTTCTTCACTGGGCGATGTCTACCAAGGATCTCGTTGGCTGTTTCGGTTGTTGCTTTATTAAAGGTGGTGATCAACGTGTTCATGTCTGTATCGTCAGCGTCGAGGATGGTGAGCGGTGCAAATTTCCCACCAATCTTTGCTTGGAAGGCTTCTGCTACTTCTGGATCCTTCCGTTTCTCGAGATCGAACTTTATTCTTGTTTCGTTATCTATCTTGACCTTCTTTAGATGTAGCCTGAAGGTCATCATCACCAGATCATGGTCACTTCCAATGTCCGCTCCGGGAACGCTTCGAGTCTTGGCGATGTCTACACTTGACTGTATGCGCATCTTTACCATGATGTAGTCGATCTGACTGTGATTGTCTCCGCTTGGATTGTGCCATGTCCATCTTCTGGATACTTTGTGTTGGCCGAAGGCGTTTGCCAGCAGAAGGTCGTTGTAACTAGCGAATTCCAGAAGCCTCAGACCTCTCTCGTTGGTCTGTACATTGCAGCAATGCCCACATGTTCCTTTCCAGTTCATGCAAGCGTCCTCACCTATCTTGGCATTCCAATCGCCTTGCACAACCAGAATGTCTTTCTTCGGTGTTTTATCCACAACTTCTTGTAGCTGGTCATAGAAGTCTTCCACATCTGCGTCATGATAGTCTGATGTTGGGGCGTATGCCTGTATGATGCTGATGTTGAATGGAGTTGCCCTGAGGCGGATGGTGATGAGCCGGCTGGAGACTGGCCGACAGCCCATGACAGTACTCATGCTGTCCTTGTGGACAAGGTACCCAACTCCCTACTCATGTTTGTCATCTCTACCGCTGAAGTACAGTTTGTGGCCTTCCAAAGTAGTTGTTTCTCCAATATTCTTCCATCTTACCTCACAGAGTCCTAGGATGTTCCAGCGGTATCTGTTCATTTCATATGTAAGCTCCTCTAGCTTTCCTGCTGCTCTCAGTGTTCTTACATTCCAGGTGCCAATGGTGATGTTGTTCCTGACACGAATCTTGCTGCTCTGAGCACCAGTCGCATACTTTTCACCTCCGCCCTGGTGCATGACGGAAGGCGCGGCCCTTGTTGACCCGGGCGACGACCGAGCCGATATGGGATGAGTAGTGATTGTCATTTTTCATGTGGTGTGTCTAGGGCAGCTGACGCCTGGCGGAGCCCAACCCTCTCCAGGCCTGACCGCAGCCGATTTCCTCCAACTAGGTGGCTCGCCTTGGTCACGAACATGTAGCCGTTGAGCTGTTGGCAGCCCTTCCGCTTGGCCGTTGACTTCGTCTCGGAAGTTCTTCCGCCCAGTGATGCCATGTTAACTTGCCCTTAGGCAAATGATGTTGATGTTGTGCGAATGACACTATTGACTCGTTATTTTTTTTGCAATACAGTTTGCTACTTACCTTCTGTGATACTGACTTGCCAATCTATACCAGGGACAACCTCATTTTGAGTTGTATCATTTTATGGGGTTAAAATTATGCAAAAGAAAAAGATAACATGTTTACGATTGCAGTTCTAGCCGTAATGGTCCGATGCTTCAAATTCAAATATTTACCGCTACTTTTTTTCTCAGTTCCTTGAAATATGAGGTAAAAACATTAGAGCAGGCAGATTTTAACTCTTACCTATACGTTACTGATCATACGACCCCATCTTTTCAGTACGGCCGTACCGACAATAAATGTCTTAACGGTGCGGCGTATCTGACCGTACCGAGTTAGTTGTACCACTAGGTATAAACAATAGAATATCCTCACATTTTCCGTCAAATCGAGAAAGAAACATCGGTCGCCATTGAAAACTATATTCTGAACTACTTTCGTGTTACATGGAACAATATGGCGGCGGAATGAGACAAAGTTACTATTGGAATACTCTCGGCTTTCGCTGTTAGGAACATATGTGGTGCACTCCGCCAGAGGCGAATCACCAAACACATTGGGAGCACTTTGCATTTTACTTTACCTAATTTTGTGATTTCCATATATAAAACCTGTGATTTTGGTCACGTAATAAACAGAATCTTAATCTGTGCGCATTCCAATTAAAGTTATGAACATAGTTGACTAAAAAGTGACTGAAATTATTTCATTCGTTTGATAAGTTTCATATGAAGGGATGACTAGGGTGAAAACATCCCGTGTACGTGATGGTGAAAGTTGCTTTGTAATGGACATTAATAAATGACATGAATCTATTAGAGAAATAAAAGACCATAACAGTCACTAGCCGGAAATATAAGACACCCTCGCAAAAGTACAACAAATTGCCTGCTAAACGTATGATAAAGGATTATTACTCAGCGTACTTCAACAGAAACCTGAAGCAATTATTGAGTGTACTTTTAATTTATATCGTGGGTAGCTATTCAACAGAGACAGAAGATAACATTATCAAAGTGCAAACGTTGAACTATAAACGCACTTTGGCCATTATAAATGCTTCGGGACCTCTGATCACTGATATTGTACATATCCGGGGACCTCGATCTCACCAATGATATTCGAACAAAAAAAATCCATATGTTGTTTATGCTAAAATTTAGGGCCAAAAAAAACTGTTTACACCTCCTTGCCTTTTTTTCAGTAAAATAAAATGTGCTGAACAATTTGTTATATTCGGGTATACTGCTGGACTTTCGCTACTCTATTATTACTACTACTACTTATAAAAATAAGTGTCGAAATTCTCCTCAATTCCGGTTTGATAATATAGTACTGTACTTCTAACAATGTAAAGATTTTGTGTCAGATACAGAATTAATGGCAAGAAATGAAATAATCTGCGATGAATTTACTTTTCTAGGATAAATTTTTTCACGATTTTAAAAAGCTTCTTTATGGTAAACAGATGCCGTGCCGAAGTGCCGGAAATCTGACCTGAACGCCAAATTGAATCAAGGTGTTACGGACAGAGGGACGGGTGGACGAATGTAACTATATGCCTTATCACTGTCGTGGTGGGGCATAAAAAATTTAAATGTGTTGATACTTTAATGCAATATACTGCATATGCATAGCACTAATATCGTACGTAATGACCTCGGGATCCAACAAAATTGATACCATACAAATAAAAGAAAACCTTTACATGGTTAATCTGTAACATTAGTTGGGGACGTTTTATTCTCAACTGAAAAAGAGTAAAAAAAGATCTGTGAAGTTGTATGAGATCTTCAATCTTTTCCTGACAATTTACTTTACTTTGTTGAGGGGAATTCAAAATTTAAAAGAACTGAATTTTAATTTGTAGTGTCTGCCAAATATGCAGTACAAATTAATCACATGAGGCACAACAAAATGAGAGATATTGAAAAATCTCCGGGAATAATAGCTGGAAAGTTTAATTATGAGAGAATGTCCAGCTGTGCTTCTCAACTAACTGGCCTTTTAACAGTAATTATTATAAATCCATCAAATAATTTATGTGCGTAGTGAAACTTATCTTAACTTTTAAAGTTTATGATTCAGTTTATATAATTAGTAGAAATTAACACTTGTACTCTTGCATGCAGTATTGTGAGGCCCCGTTAAAATTACACCCCAATCTTAGAACTGGCGCCAAAATCTCCCCTTTGTAAGGTGCTGGTTTTCTTTAATTTCTCTCTTTTCACTTTGGTACAGCTTTATTGGCGCTACCAATGTTTCTTTTTTTTTTTTCTTAATACACAATCTTCAATGGTATATCAATGAACGCGTCACGATTGCTTCCAGATTTGCTAGACTAATTGGGCGGTTCCACGATCTTGTAATACATAGGGCTTATCACACACATATTGGACAATCAAGGTAATTCAAAACCGTTTCAATAATATGCCTATGACTATAGTATTTATAACAGTGATATGATAATTAAAATTAGATCGTCTTAACTATCAATTTATCTTTTTAATACCAGATAATAATCCCAGATACGATTATTGGCACCTGAAATCGTAAAGCGGTGCAGAGAAGATCTTTTTATAACGGAATTTAGACTAGTAAGTTCAAATAATTGCATGTCAATAGGGAGAAAAATGTCGATTATTTTGAGGCACAAAAGGGGGAATACAGTTTATTTAACTCGAGCGGGAAATAATTAAAGAATGAAAAAGAAGGATAGTTATTAATGTCAACCAATGGCGTACTAAGGGTAAATGGCGCCCGGGGCGACGATGAAGGCCCAAAGGGGTTTTTGGCGCCCCAAGACCGCTAGCGCCCATCTAGCAACACCCCCCTCCCCGTTAGTACGCTACTTATGTCAACCTTTTTTCCTTCTTTTCTATTTGAAGCGGGTGGCTTGAAGACGAAACTCGGATGGTTCTTTCCGATCACTAAACAATGGCAAGGTTGTAGGCCATATGGAGAAAATATGTACTAAATGCTCGAACTCTGTACAGTGCCTGCGGCCACGTTAATCCAGTGATGTGTGTGTGCCAGTAACGCATGTTTAGAGCGTCGGTATTAAAGAAGAAAAAAAAGCCAACGAAACCAGTGGTCGTGGACTTTTGCATACACGGCGAAGATACCTTTTCTCCACTTCTTATTGAAACATTGAGTTTCAAAGTCCGCAAAGAAAAGAGAAAAGTGAGACGAGGAAGCTCTCTTGGTTCTCGTAGATCTGCGCGACAGTTGGTACAAGACTGCCATTCAGATTTATTTGTGTAACGAAGTCTACAGAAGGTTTTCGGGGTGGTCACGCATTTATAAAAATTGACGGTGACTGAAATATATAATTGCGCACCAAAAACCCCACAACAGAATCTGTTGGCACGCAGCAGAACCTGGCACATAAGCTCTCACATCGCCATTGTTTTGCAGCCTGTATGTGACTGCAAAATATATTTCGAAAATAAAACATTAATGGTCGCCCAAATATTTTTTCTCTTCTGCCATGGTTACAGGAAAAGAATGGAAGGATTAAAAGGTCGCTTTGCGTTTAAGCCTCACCAGATGAGCCGTCTTTTTACTTGGTTGTCGACTTGTCGATACTTCTGTACTCGAAGTCGTTTTCTTCTCAAGCGAGACTCGTACACGAGAAATGTCTTCATACAGCACTGCATTTTGATAAGGTGCCTATTTAATACTTTCACACTAAATCTGAAGCGGATCTGCTAATACTAAATATTAGTTTTCAGTGTGTTTCTTGTAAACTCCCAGGAGTAATGGGGAAACGAATTTCAAGTGCCTTGGCCAAACCATGCTTTTGACGTTTTAAAAATTTAAGGTTTTGTTTCCATTTAATTAGAACGAAATTTAACATTTTTATAATATATTGATCGAAGGCATACATTTCTACAAGAGAAAGAAACATTTGTTAAAATTGGAGAAATAGTTTTCAAGTACCTTCATGTTAATACTTTATAGGGCGGTAATTCACCTCAAGGTAGTTAAAATCTCTTAAGAAGATACAAACAATCAGCATCAAACTGAAGCATTCGTATATCTTCTTCTCAAATGTAAAAAAGAAGTATACGGAAAAGGGAAAAGCCAGAGTGTGATGAGAGCATTGGTTGGAGTGGTAGTGGTGGTGATAGCTTTTGAAGAGCAGGTCGAGTGACAGCATCTGACAGTAGTTAAAGGGCAGGGTGAATAAATAGCCGGCGCCATAACTCGTTTCCCTTGGAATATACATACACCTGGTTATCCTGTCACTGCGAGCGTGGGTAAATTTTTTTTTTTTTTTCGCGCCATGGTCACCTGAAATGACCATTCACGCTGTTTGAATGAGTAAATCATCGATCGATATAACTGGCAATTTCATTTTGGTGTGTAGAAAACTGTTACTTTGCGTTTTTGGTGATGTATTATTGCCTATGCGTACTCATGAAAAATGAAGAAATCTCCACACATGCATAAAGGAACGAGTACTAGAAGAAAGCGTGTTTGCAGGTGCCCACATTGCCTCTTTAGAGTATAACTGGATATGAAATTGCATAGACTCATAACGATTGCAAATATGTAGATAATTTCAAACTGTCTAATATTAAGTTTTCGGCTGCGGACGGCGGTTCTTGTTTTATATGGCAGCAGACACTATATGTTCTATTTGACATTGTTTGGTCTATAATTGGCTATGTTTGCATAATTTGCTGAATAGAGGATTGGAGTTCGATGATAAATAAATAAGCGAGCCAACTTTCATTAGGAGGTAAATTTTTGTTTCTATTTAGGATTTGTCTCTTGTTAGATACTGCGAAATACGGTACGCTATGGTATTTATGTAACTATTGCTCTGATTGGATGCAAGTAAAAAACGTTTCCATTTGTGTCATAACGTTTACCTACACCTCATACAACGAGCTTTAAAGGATTGTGAAAGCATGGAAACAGACAACAAATAGTAACAGTGGTCGACGTTAAATTAATTTTGAAATGACATACTTTAAATTACTATGTAAAGTTTAATCAAATGAGTAAAAAATCAGTTCACAGTAATTTATATATATGACAGTTTTGGCACTTTTAAAAGAAGTATCCAATGCAAAAGAATCTCTTTGGAATGAAAGAACGATATATGTATAGTTTTATTAAATTTTGTTCTGCTTTTATAGTAGTGAGAGGTGATATGCGGGGGGGGGGGGGCAGGTGCCCCACCCACACACCCCGCACCTATGTGCGGGCGCCCATGGTAGACGGTTAGTTACACAGTGCATTCTAGATAAGTTAAGTTTTTAATAATAACAATAATAATAATAATAATAACGACAATTCTGTCTTTCTCTCTTGCTTTCTCCTTCGTTAACAGGTATATGAAACCATCTGGGCATCACTTTTCAGGCGGCGAAGACAGCAGAGTAAATTTTAAGATTTAGTACTTTCGAGTCACATAACATACATTACGTAGCAGTCCCCTGGTTAGACAGGTGTTAGCAGAATGTTTTAAAAGCAAACTTTAAAAAATGCTGAATCGTTGATTGCATATATCAAAGAGTTGTGAAGGTCACAAGTTGTTTTTTTTAAATGTTATACAGTTTGACAGGATTGATTATCTTATTTAATTTATGACAAATACATCGAACATATTTTCCTTTTCGCGCCTCAAAAATGACTGTTTTACGTCAGAAGTGCAATAGGCGTACAATGCCGGTGACCTTTCCGACCGGGTGTAGACCCCCTCAACGGCTATCTTTTAAATAAGATGGTGTACACTGCGACATTTTGCCGCCGATGACGATACAAATTTGCGACGTATGGTATGTGAAAAATGTGCACGCATATTTTACTTATACCTATCTACTCCATCTACCATATATACCTACCTGGTCAACACGGAAGCAATCAGGCCGGCCGTTTTTGCTGTTACATTGGACTATCAAGGACACCATTAAGGTCTGTAGGAGCTGTATCATGTGCCCATTTCGATACTGTTAAATATGTACATGTAGTGGTTGTACGTCATCATAATAATGGTTATATAATGTTGGTTAAAAGTGAAGTTCCAAGAATGCAAATATAAACGATTGCGAATAAAAACTGGCAAAATAAATCCTTCCAAACAAAACATGGAATAATACACGATAAACGTTAAAAGATAAAATGTTAAAATTTTGTAACATATGACACAAAAGTAGAACGTGTGGACTTTATGCTTATTTATCTTTCCAAAAGAAAGCCTATTTTGAGAGACGATATTACTAGATAGTAAAAGGATCAGTTGCAGCAAACTTGGAGCTGAATACATCTTAAAAATCTTCCTCACTCTAATATGCTGAATCCCGTGGCCACGATAAATGCACGCCATTTTTTCAGTACAATGTGAACGTAAGTACACAATAAATGCAAGCCATTTTTCCAGTACAATGTGAACGTAAGTACACAATAAATGCAAGCCATTTTTCCAGTACAATGTGAACGTAAGTACACAAGAAATGTAAGCCATTTTTCCAGTTCAATGTGAACGTAAGCACACAAGAAATATAAGCCATTTTGCCAGTACAATGTGAACGTAAGTACACAATAGATGTAAGCCATTTTTCCAGTACAATGTGAGCGTAAGTACACAAGAAATGTAAGCCATTTTCCCAGTACAATGTGAACGTAAGTACACAATACATGTAAGACATTTTGCCAGTACAATGTGAACGTAAGTACACAATACATATAAGCCTTTTTTCCAGCACAATGTGAACGTAAGCACACAATAAATGTAAGCAATTTGCTAGTACAAGGTGAACGTAAATACCAAAAAAAATGTATGCCATTTTGCGAGTAAAATGTGAAATTATGGATCCACGTGGTACAGACGGGTCGCCTTAAATCCAGCACTCGTTCTAGCAATATCGAAGCCCGCTCTAAAAACGGAGCTCTAAAATTAATAATAATAATAATAATAATAATAATAATAATAATAATAATAATGATAATAATAATATAGCACCACAATCCTTTATTTTCGCAGGTGGCCCCAGGTAAAATAATGCCTGAATACACCCCCCATAACGATGTAATCACATCTGCTATTGTACACAACAGAAACAATCTAAGTATGCAGAGTCGGACGATTCTAAAGGGGCTTGACCCACAAAATGCTTAAGGAAATGAAAAATACATTTTTGTTGCGGTTTGTAGAAGAAGAAAAAAGACCATATTTTATCCATCATTTTAGTTCAGATAAATTCATCCTCCCATAAAATAATAAAAAATATCTCGGTCGGACAGGAACATCCAAATGTTCATTTCAGCTCGAAGTTTCTCTAAACCAACTAAAATGGGCCTATTTCTGAAAATTAAAAATCCCAAGTTTGTTGATCAGTATTCACTAATTGTAACAATAAATTAACTGTTTTAACAAAAATGAGTGACGCCGAGTTTGGTACATGGTTATATAAAACGACATGCCATTATCATTGTCTGAAAGAATGATTCATTTCCTACACGTGGAACAAAGCATAAATTAAACGAAGGCAGTATACCAGATTAGACTTCTTAGCATTTTGGGATCCATATGGTAGGATAATAGTGCACGCACTACCTATAATATAATGATATAAGCCTAATAGACAAGGGCGTCAATAGAGTTTTCGGGTCCTGGCAATACATGATCCTATCTAACACGTAAGGCGTCTATTATATACCACAACAAATGTGTAGTGAACCTAACAATCAACTGGCAAGTAACAAAATGTCCGAAATAGAACATGTAAACATATGCTGGCCGACTTACAGTGTTTCAAACAAAACTACATAGTGATAAAGCAGTAGGTTTTATCACAGTTCAAAAGCGTGTCAGAATGAGTTCTATTACCTTTCGTGTGTATGTGAGCGAGTACGTGCGTGCGTGCGTGCGTGTATTTGAGTGTGAACACAATTATTCGGGACCTCATAATAGAATTTATTGAAAGTTGCAGAGATTCTTTGAGATGATACAAGGAAGAAATAATTAATGGTGCTTGTTCATCTACATTTTTTGAGTATTAGCCGCAAAGCATATCGATAATGCGATGTTCTACCATCAGCCACTTGGCCAGCTTCGGGATTCATTGATATATCATGAAAATACATACCAGAATGCGGTCAACAGGACGATGGTGTTGGTTTCCCCTTCTCTCCAGTAAAATAAATAACTTATGACCGTGGTATTATATGAAAGAATTAGGTCCGATTGGCTTTGTATCAGTGGAAACTGTCATGATTGCGTTTAAATAATTGCAAATTTTGAGTTAGAGAAACACACAACAATAGCCAAAGACTAGTTCTAGAACACAATTCTTTATTCTTCACTCCTCTCTTCAACAGTATACTCTAAACTTGTCACGTTCTACGCCACCTGGCGGGGTTTGGGTTAGTTGTTGGAATTACACATGAAATCAAACCATATATATATATATATATATATATATATATATATATATATATATATATATATATATATATATATATAAAGGTTTGGAGTCTCTATCCTAAACGGGCATGGAGGGTCGAGATAGGATGTGGTGGGATATATGGGACATGAGACTACAAACGCTTGGCTACACTCACGCACAAATAAAAAACATTCAATTTTTTCTTCAAAAACACACACAAGTCAACTTTTAGATGTTTCGAATTATATGGTAAAATTGCCACACATAGAACTTGAGTAATAAATTTTATGTGATGAACAGTCATACAAGGAAAGGAAATTTTGTAAACAAATAATAATTGGTTCATAGAAATTGCTTTGCTAAGAGACGAGAGTTAATCTCTGATTCATAATTTTCTAAGCATGACACTTTCTACGTCTAACTTTTTCCCCACTTGTGATGAGGTAGTACTATTGGTTACGCCCATCCTGATGATCAAATTAGATGACGTGGTAACAGATACACATGTGCAAGATATTATAATTTAATCGATGTTAATTTATACATAAATGGATCATTAACTTTTTAATATATGAAAGCTTTTACTGCAACAAACACATATTTTCAACTGCATCCTACACGTTTACCTATTATATGGGATTCTAAATAACAATGCTATTTTTTCTCAAATAAGTCACAGATTTAAAACTGAAGAAAAGAAAACAACATGATTAAAAATTTACTGTAACTTGTCATTGATTAAGGTGGCGCTCTACAGTTTCATATTTTGCATAGGGTTAGAATTTTAAAGGAAACGAATTTCCCCGGGTTTCCTCACTGGTTATACTGGCTATTTAAAAAAGACCTTGTATATCAGTGTGCTAAGATCATTTACAATTTCCAAAAGTACAATATCAAGAGAAATGTCAGCCACATTACATCAAAGTAGCCTAGAGGCATGCCAACATTATCTCCACCGTGCATGTTTTAAA
>JAECUM010095218.1:0-76961 GCA_016617855.1 Megalonaias nervosa | reverse complement strand
GTTTGGGACTCCCTGGTGACAATCAGGTTAGAAATTATGAATCAATCAATGAAATGACCAAGTTTTGTGAATTTTTCCTTTCGTTGATGCCTTTTCGTTTTAAAATTGGTGTGTGTGTGTGTGTATGTTTTTGTTGGGTGGGGTGGGGTGTTACAAATAAATGGAAGGATGTGCGAATATTATAGTCTTTAAAGAACCATTTATTGAAATTTAATATATAGTACTGTCAAAGACTTCAAATGATATTCTACAATCTACACTTTTACCACCGTACATTATCAAAGAAATTGTGTTTTCTTTGGTTTGTTGCATGGTTCATTATTTCACATTATACGTGGTGTTTTAGACATTACTAGCCGATATGCATTTTCTCTAGTATGTCCACATAACATAAACCTTTATATGGAAAATCTTTCTCGTGCTTTCGGAAAATTATTTGTAACCAAGTCTTTATTAATTTCCTCCAGAAAATTACTTCTCATCAAGAGACATGGCAACTTTGCTTGGGGAAAGCAGGAGAACTGTAGAGCGGAGACTAGCAAACTTCGGCTTGACTCATATGGTACGATTCAGTGATATAAGAGATAACGAGCTAATATCGATGGTATATTCAATAATCAACAACTTTCCTCGGTCAGGTAAGAGTTCTTTTTCTTCAACTAAATGACTCCTCTATGTACAGTGAAACAGATATAATTTATGCTCATTGATGTATATATTGTTATACATTTATAAGTTTTGAAATTTGTATTGGGGTGGGGCTTTGGTTTTCCCCAACTGTTTTTAAAGATCAGTTAATGACCCGGACTTTGTAATGACTTTGGTCATTTTCCATACAGTGACTTTGCCCAACATAGCCCAATCGCCGACTAAAAGGGATATTTCGGCATGGGGCTCAAACTGTAGACAATAACTGACGTATGTGGAAAAAAAACTCATTTTCATTTGCAACAAGAATGGTAGTTAAACAGGTGGAAACATAAGCAGTGCTTTCATAAACTGTGACGAAATCATTAAACTGCAATTCGATTTGCATCTTTGTGGGAAAGCTTTAAGGCACTTGACTGTCTTGGAACGTATTGGAACGTATTGGTCCAAAGTTAATTGGATTTAACAAACAGACATACACTTATCCTATCAAATTTCAAGTTCAGTCCCGTGGCCTCCTACTTCTGCAGCGACATGAACACTACTAAACTTGAGAAATACAAGAACAAAAGCGTGCTCATAGGTGTGTGTATGATTATTTACACAAGCATTTATCTGAAAACCCTGAAGGTGTGCAGCTTAGGGCTATGACTTCAGAGACTTTCAAATTCTGAATAAGTGTGCGCTCCCCAATGTTTGGATAATTTTATATGTTTTAAGAATATAATAAATATTTGTTAATAAATACAATTTTAGATAGTGAATTTTTTTAGATGCCTCAAGAATGAATATTTGTTTGCTGATTGTATGGCAAACAAATATTTCAGTTATGCAACTGTCATTCTGTGGAATGAGCTACCGAATCACCTTAGAGACCAATCAAATTTTAATTCATTTAGATCCTTAATTTTTTTATCCTGGAATGGTACAGACTGTAAATGTTATATTTGCAAATAAATAATGGGTTTTTTTATGAATTCAATGCTTGTAGTCATGTTTTTAAACACTTGTTTCTTTAGGTTTAAAGACAATCGAAGGTTATCTCATTTCACAAGGCATTCATGTACAAAGAGAGAGAATAAAGAGAACGGTTAGAACTGTAGATCCAGTTGGACAACAATTGAGACAGTTGCGGTGTGTAAAGCGAAGGGTTTATTCCGTTCCGTCCCCTCTTGCCTTGTGGCATATGGATGGCAATGACAAACTGATAAGGTATTGTTCCACACACATGACATGTGCTAACAATAAAGTTGTGAGTAATATCTAATTCTCAGTCCCCAAAGTTTTGTTAATTTAATTGCCTAGGCCCCGAAATCCTAAAATTAAAAGACACATAATTTTACTCAGAATTTTCCATATCTTTGCATCTCCCAAGATTAAACCTTTCAATTCTGAACACATTTTGTTGGAAGGAAAAGAGTTACAGCATGAAAAATTCAATCAGTTCTGTTTTTCTGACGTATATGGTGTATGATGTATGATGCTAAAAGGCATGAAAATTCAGCAGGGGCATCATCACATCAGATCCATCTACGGCAGTTAGTTACTTGTTTATTTATTATTTGCCATATCCGATTCATGTTGATCTTGGATGTTGATGTTGATTAGATATGAGTACATTTATTTTCCCGATTATTACAAGTATAGTATCAGTCATGTTGTCTTACAGCTGTTATTCCAAGAGATGCTAGATATTACCCCGTTTGTGTAAACAAAGCAGAGGCCGAAAAACATTTTGCCTACATTGGTTAAAAATATAAAGACAGGAGATAAATATTATTTCATATATTTGAGGAAGCTGGGTTTGATATTCATATCGACATGGATAAGTATTTGGTCATTTAGTGTTCACGTTTAATTAAGATATGACACCATTAATTATGAATCTTACAAATATCTGAGCAATACAATGTTTAATAAGAACGAATCAAGAATGTGTTGACATTAAGTTGATTAGCAAACTTGATAGGAAACGCTTGGAGATTTTCTTCAATTATAATGAATTTCTTAGTTACTTTCAAATATCATAATAACTGAAGTTTACATTAAACACTTATATATGTGGATTGTAAGGTATGATGGCCGACATTCTAGAGCGAGACAGCTGGCAAGGTGTCATTGATCAACTTTATATTAGATAATAATACGCGGTGTTATCATTATTATATCCATCTCTATAATGAAATGCAATAAATTTTCTTATCTCATCTGACGTGTATAGCCATCTACATATATTCTGCAGATGGCGTTTTGTAATACACGGATGCATCGATGGTTTCACAAGACTTATTGTCTACTTAGCTTGCAACTGTGATAATAGGGCTTCAACAGTTTTAAACCATTTCACTGAAGCCGTTTCCAAGTGGGGCCTTCCATCACGAGTGAGAGCGGACATGGGTGTGGAAAACCGTGAAGTGGCTCAATACATGCTCTCACACCCTCGTCGGGGCCTTAATAGTAGAAGTTTTATAACTGGAAAAAGTGTCCACAATACGAGGATAGAGAGGCTCTGGCGTGATGTGTATAATGCTGTGCTTTCGTTATTTTATGAGCTTTTCGTATCATTGGAAGTAAAAGGCTTTTTAGATCCAGATTCGGAGAAACATGTCTTCTGCTTGCATTATGTGTACAGAAACGTGATAAATGACAGACTATTCCAGTTTATGAATTCATGGAACAATCATAAACTGAGAACTGAGAACAACAGGACTCCCTGCCAGTTATTTATACTTGGACTGCAGCGTATATTTAACGAGAATCAAGTTATTGCTAACGAATACTTCGAAGAATTAGATCAGGTGAGAAACTTGCCTCGTATAAAGCAATGTGTAAAGAAAGAAACCAGAAAGACTGAAGAGATTTGAAACTGAGCACTATTAAGTCTTAAAATACCCACCATTCTTTTATCAATGTGTGTGTGTGTGTGTGTGTGTGTGTGTGTGTGTGTGTGTGTGTGTGTGTGTGTGCGCGCGCGCGCTTCTATTTAGCAGTGTATGTGATTACCATAATCAAATCAAATAAGTGATAACAAATGATTACAACTTCACAATGTGTTACTTCCTTAGGTGGAAAGTATCTGTATTTACGAAATATATTCTTTCAAGCTCATAAATCATACCAAATTTACAGTCAGCGAAAAATTACAATAACATTATAAAGAAACAAAATTCCATGCCATGTGTCAATATAAATAACATTTAAAGGACATCTTTTTGTAAGATTTCTGCTTTATATCAATTAATAGCCAGTATTCTACAAAAATTTTAGAATTTTAGAAAACTGTTTGTCCAATATCGAGAAACCTTTTTTTAGCACGGAAAACTTTCATGAGTTTACTATGCAGAGACCGAATTACAAATTTGTTTATTGCCGGTTCTTCAATTTAGTATATGCTATTCTCCAAGCCTAACATTTGTTGACGATGTTTGCAACTTAGAACTGAGCCACCGTAGCTCATTCTGTTAGCTAAATTCACTTAGAACTGAGCCACCGTAGCTCATTCTGTTAGCTAAATTCACTTAGAACTGAGCCACCGTAGCTCATTCTGTTAGCTAAATTCACTTAGAACTGAGCCACCGTAGCTCATTCTGTTAGCTAAAGTCAGTTCTTAAGAGCCAAATTTTTAAAATAAAATGAATGAATACAATGCAGACAAAATAGTATTTTCTTCATTTAGGACGCTCTACGAGAGTATGGAATAGATCCTGATGCACCCATACCTGAGCCTAGTGATGAAGAAGATATCGTCGTGCCATCAATAGAGGTGCTTAATGAAGAACAATTGAATTCTTTCAATGCCAGAATGCGTGGAATTCAAGTAGCTAACCTTTCTGACATTGAACCATATTTGCATGCTTTATATTCTGTAGATGAGGTTTTGAAAGTCTGAAATCAATAATTCATGTACACGACTACATTACATTAATTATATGGTGTGATTTTTCTTTTTCTGCAATTGCTTAAAGTAGTATCTTGGCATCAGTGATAATTTTCTTTCTTTCCTCCATTTGTAATTGATCATTTGTTATGTTCACAGTAAAACAATCTCTTTAATAGCGAACAAAGATTATATTATTAGTTCATTTGTAATCTTACAAATAGGCAATTAAGATGAATTTAATTACAAATGGAGGAAAGAAAGAAAATTGTCACTGATACCAAGATACTACTTTAAGCAATTGCAGAAAAATAAAAATCACACCATATAATTAATGTAATGTAGTCGTGTACATGAATTATTGATTCCAGACTTTCAAAACTTCATCTACAGAATATAATGCATGCAAATATGGTTTTTGGTGCATGACTGAAGATTGCAATGAAGCTACATAAGTATGTGTTGAAAAGTTTTAAAATCAAACTTAATAATGAACCTGTTTATAAGTTTGGGGTAATTTCCCGTTTGATGATGAAGTCAAATGGGTTCTGTCGCGATGAGAGGTATTGTCAAATGTTAAATGGGAGGTATTGTCAAACGTCAAATGGGAGATATTGTCAAATGTCAAATGAGAGTTATTGCGAGGCAGATGTAGATAGAGTAGGAAAATATTGCGACGGAGCCATAAAGTGTATACAAGGCAGAGGAGTTGAACAATGAATTCATTCCTATTTTTCTATGTTCGTGTTTAATGTTATTCTGCAGATGTGTTTAATGTTGTGTTTTGATATAATTTTAGAGTTGGATTACTCATTGAAATTACAAAGAACTCACTGACTTTGTACTTAAATATTATTCTGTGATATTATTCTGTGATTATCGTGAATTCGTTCAAAAGAGTTCTGGACTATGCCTTTGTCGCACATTAATACTATTAGGATAGAATTTTTGAGTAAAATTATTAAGATTGAAATTTTCTCTAAATTGTATTAAAAGTAATTTTTCATTAAATCATAATGGAAGTAATTTGCACTAAAATATATTGAGAGTAATATTATTTATTTTCGTATTACAACTATATACAATTTTTATAAAGAGTGCGCCCTTATAAGCAAGTGCAAATACACCTCCCGTACTGTATATCGAGTCAGCAAAATTTGCACTCGTAAATTGTGTTAGTACTTCGTGGCCAGATTCTTAACATTTTTTCTGACTGAGTAAGCTGTACAATTCAGCCGTTTCTCTGAACTGAATAAAGCTGATGAGGCAAATCGTCTGTCTGGTGACGTAAGTAACATACAGTATCAGCAAGAATAGACGGGAGCCTCCTTCTGATTCGAGACGGACGCACACAAACCTAACACTATTCCAAATTTGGCCATGGCATACGTTCACAATGGTATAAATAGAGAAGCGGGCTTGCGTGAATCAGTGTATTCAGTCAAAAGAATCAGAAGACTCCGTCCGTCTTTTCTTACATGTAAGAATCGTTTGTGTTTGTAAATTTCTTTAAAGAATAGAGACTTTTTAATGTTAAAGATTTTTTTGTACGGTAAAGATTCATATCTTTGCAACATTTTTGTGAGTTCTTTTTATTTTATATTATAATGTAATATAACGTTCAGTTGTTTTAAAGAATTTATATTCATTTGTATTTGTGGTAATTATTATTAGAAAAGACGAATTCGCTACCAACTTCATGTTAAGATTTAATTTGGAAATAAAATATTCTTTAAGTAATAATGAAAAATGTTTAATAACCTATTTCAAATTAGTATTCTTTTTTAAATTTAGTAAAATATAATTCTTCAAAATGATTGTTGCATTAATCGCAACTATTGAATTTTATACTCTTTGGCTATCATGAATTTAGTGGAGATTTATTTATCTGTATTATATTCTAAAATACAGAAATTATACAAATGTATGAAGTTGGTAATCTCGAAGGAAAAGTATAATTTGATATGTGTTTCGCGTATTTTAAATATAAAGGCTTTATAAGGTGTATTTCTAGAATGTAGTATTATATATCTATATATATCAAGTATTTAAATAAAGTTCGTTCCGTCAAAAGAATCAGAAGTCTCCGTCCGTCTTTTATTACAGTCGCTCCAGTTACAGTTCGTTCAGCCTCCCAAAGAATGTAGCCGTATCTACACCGTTATGAGTGACACCTTCCTTGAGAGAGTCTGAACTCTTTCTTCTCTCTCTCTCTCTCTCTCTCTCTGGCAATGGAATAGAGCATTGCTAAGAGTTTATGAGAGACACACATCTCATAAAAATACTGTTGGTACATCAGCACATTCAGGACATGGAATTAATTTGGAACACCCTATTCATTTGGACTTTGAATAGAACGTTTAGTATTATTTTGGATTCAATTCTGTTACGTGTAGGCTCGTACAATAATAAAAAGAGAAAAGAGTGAAGTCAACAAACTTTATATATTTTAACAAAATAATATATTTTCCTAGAAAACAATGTAAAAATTGGAAAATAGGACTTACGGTCTGCGAATATAATCCAAAATTTAATCCTAAGATTGAAAAACACAAGTCCTATCACTAAATAATTCTAATAGAATCCAGGTTCGAATCTCGACGACGTTCCAATATGGAAGTCGATGACGTCAGATGTGGTCGTTGTACAAATGGCAACAATTCCTCAATTGAATCAGTTTATGTTTCCGAATAAGTCCAGAATAAATTTCCACTGAATTTCTTTCTCCCAAAACTTTTATAAAAAAAAGTACGCTCGTTTGGTTTTCTAGAGAATAAATGATTAAATTCCAAAAACAAAACAAATGAACTTCAAAAACAACCTGGTTTCAACAATTGAAACCTTTCTAGCCCTCAAGGTTTAAAAATGCAACTGACTGAAAAGCTCTCAGAAAGGGTATTAAATCCAACTAAAATATCATCCCGTTCTCGCGTGATAGGTCACGTGGTCTCTTAACATTTGAATAACGCAATAGAAAATACGAAATTTGTCACGTAGCAAGAACAGCCCTATCCAGATTCTCACTCTGAAATAAAGTTAAAAATAAAACATTCATGAGATAATTCTAACTTAATTTTGTCAGTAGCGCGTGAGAGAGGTACAAACAGCTTTACTTGATTATCTGTAACTGTTGCCAGCGACTGTAACATTGCCTGCTGGATAAACTTCATGAATTTATAATCAGATGGCAAAGTATATCTATTTTCTAATTTCCGTTGTTCTAATGATTCAAAATTACACAGAATTTTTTCAGGATTAAGATTATCAGATATATTTATACCGTTATGCTGTAATTTTTTAATCGCAGAAATAATAACATTAATATTTTCAGAATTCATTATATTATAAATGTTTGTTTAAAATAAAATCAGAATAATAATAATAAAATAAAAATAATAGTCCTTAGAAAGGACTGTTTTTGTGGACGGCACAACACATAGCAGCGTATTTACAGCAAGAGCATATTTACAGCAATTATATACATAATCTTAATTATACAGCAATTATATACAAAGTTTTTTATAGACGGCACAGTTACATATAATCTTAATTAAGGACAGCACAAAACACAGAATCTTAATTACAGTAGCGTATTTACAGCAATTATATTTACAGTAATGTATTTACAGGGACGGCACAGGACAGCACAAACACAACACTAAGTACAGTAGAAATATATAGACTTAACTAACTTATCTTAAGGACAGACATGTACAACGGGCCTTCTCTACGTTCAATAGAAATTTGCACACTCTCCCCCATAATCAACCGGAGGAGTGTGAAAAAACACCCACCAATTGACATGGTGGAGAGTGTACAAATTTCTGCTGAATTTCAAAGGGGCGGCGGAACCCCCACTAATAAAGAGAATTTTGGCATAATATCGCCCTCACCGGCAATGTGCCGGTCACGAGAATAGAACGCAGGACCTCGAGCATGAGAATCCAACGTGTTAGCAATCGACCACCGGATTTCCTTATGTATATATGTTAAAAAAAATTATTATATAGTTACCTAATACTGCGCAGGCACTTACAGTATACAGAATAAAATCACAATTATTGTAAACTGTAGTGTGGATTTCTTAATAAAATCACAATTATTGTAAAATGTGAATTTATTTCAATTTCCAAATACAGTTAAATTGAGAAATCTATAGATATAAGACCCGCATTTCTGCCGAGTTAAAAATCTGTATTCATCAACCGTTGCCAAGGATACTAAAACAACGATCAGTTACATGAACACATTCCAGATGGTAATATATTACTTTTGTCTAAAAATAACCTGATGTATACATACATGTATTAAAAATGGATTTTGCTGCTGATTAGTGTACACACACATCATTTTTATCAACGATATATTTATTTATGGATGAAATCACACATACAATAAGGAAAAATATACCGATGCTTAAGCTGAATAAGAAAATGTTACTGTCATATAACATTAACGTAGTACAACAAGCACGACAACTGCTTGATTTACTAAGCCATGCTTGACGGAGTAATCTCGTTTAATAATCTGATACCATAACAAAATACTGGAATTTGATTTTTTGTCCAAATTTTTTTGAAAATGCAGATTTTGTGATATTATCTGCCACGCATTTTAATGAAGGTGGTACTATGTTAGAATATTTACCAGCAGAATTAATTGACTTAAATATAATTTCTTCGCCATCTGTATTTACAGATTTAACAGCCCTTGCGCATCGTGCGCCGCCAGAATTTTCAAACATACAATTTTGCCTTTGTGTAACAATTCGCAAGTTATCTAGCGAGTTATCAAGTTTATCACCACTGTTGTGATCGATTACAAGTCCATCTTTGATTAGTCCAAAATAACACTCGAACACGAACCTATGTGAAAAATGATTTTTATTTCCACTGGTATTAAATCTAAAATAACCAAATTTATCAACACTACCGACTGGTTTCTTTAATCTACAGTGCCTAATTACACCATCACGAGATGCTTCATAATTTGTAATGATTGGATGTTTCACAAACTCATTTTGCTCCATTTATATACTAATATTATTTGTTTAAATCATTATTTTGAAAATCTGGCGAGATAATCTTCTTCGATTTTTATAGGAGATTCACCTGACGATGTTAAGGTGTTATTTTTTTGTCGTAATATCGTTTCAGCTCTCTGTATTTTTTACCACCACATTGCACACACAGTTGAATTTTTCCTCTGACTCCAACACCACATCGCACACACGGTTTTGGTCCTAGACTACCGTGTCTAATGCACTGCATATGATAACCGCAGAATTCGTTTACGCAAGTTTTGTTACAAGGAGAAGGATATCCGATTTTCAGCCAGTGGCATTGATTCTTTGTTTGAATCATATACATGTAATTAAAGTTCAATTTAAATATATATTTGTCTTAATTATAATAATGCAGGAATTATCCAGAATTGAACCCTCCGCCGTTTCGGCGGGAGCTAGATTTGATCTTGACAGACTGCCGAAATATAAATTTAGTTTTTCGATGCAAGATCTGGCTTTAACGAATAAGGATATAACTAAACGTATCCGTGAAGCCAAAAAGGAATTTCGCGATGATGGTGCGGCTTATGTGTGGTCGACATTTAGAATTGGAAATACTGTCGAAGTAATGAATGACAAACGAGGAAGAGAGATAATTGACTACCTTGATGTTCAAAGATATTTTATTTTAATAAAATTTATTGCAAAGACAGACGACGACACATGGATTATCCGTGACAAACGTGATTCTGTCCACATGCAGTCAGGAAATAATATTGTTCTCGGTAAAAATTCCAAACCAGGAATACTGACTGGCATTGACAAACCGTATTATGAACGAGCGTATCCTGTGACTGCGGTTGTGTACGCAATATATCCGTTCAATAATAAACCTAACGTTGGCGATCTCAAACCTATGAAACTGTCAAGGATAAATTGTGTAGCTGAACGAGTTACAGAACACTTCACAAATGCGATACGCGGAAACGGTTTAACGGATTTACGACGTAAAAAAATAAATACATGGGCAGAAACAGTTAAAGATACCGGAGCTTCTATCAGCGACGTTGCTGAGCTGGGAAAGAAATTAAAATTCCCAATAACAGTGAAGACGTTAACCGGAGAGATTTTGTACAAACCGAAATATGAATCAAGAGGATCTTCGATAGATATTATTGATCATAACGCACATACATGGACTGTGGCAGTAACAATATTTCCACGAGACAGAACGGTTAAATTTTATAATGGTCATATATTTGATTTTATCAGAAATATCAGTAAAAGTGACCCTGTATCTGTTTGGCTGTTTCAAAGTTCGGAATATGATTATCATGATCAGTTTGTACGCACTAATGGTGATATTTACCGTACAGAATCTCTCCACGAAGAAATGAAAAATCTTGCATTAAAATATACCACTAATGATATTAAGGTTGGACAATTACTGAATAACTGTTTTACCATTCCATCAGTTGCTGCTCACGCTGCTCAGGAGAAAAATTCATGGAAACCGACACGATTGGAATTTCTTGAAGATGTCCAACACAGTTGTGTGGAATACGGACACGGTGGATTGTGGAATACTAAATACGATTATAGAGACGTTATCTCAGTTGATATGGTAGCATGTTATCCTGGAAGTTTTCTTGGATACGGAGAATGTTCTGAATACTTTAAGAGATTTGGACATCCATCACACGAGATGACCAGAGTAGCGATAAACGGACCCTTACCAGATTTTGACTTAACCGGATTCACCTGTATAGAGTCGTTCGAGTTTTACGGGGATCTCCATCCAATTGTTTATGCGTGGTTTGGAAGGCATTTTTCAGAAAAATGTTGGGTTTCAATAGTACTATTGCAGTACATGCTTGATGCTGGAATTTTAATATCGTTAAAAGTGAGTGAAGCAATTATATCATACCGCGTGCAGAAACAAGTTTGGTTGCCAGAACCGGATATATTTAATATTAATAATGCTAGGAGAGATTTTCCTGATCTTAACGAAGATGATATTGTTAAAATTACTAATAATATACGTGAATGCAGGAGAAAACACGATGAGAAACTTGCAAAAGATCTCGGCAGAAAAATAATCGGTAAATTTACGCAAGGAGGATCATATGATCATAAACGACATTGTACAAGATTAATTATGGACGATGCTGAACTCGATTTTATAATTGCTGATACAACAGAGAAAAACACATTTATAAGTCGAAGTAAGGCTTATTTATCAGACGGAAGTAAATTAGGTACAATTGTGAGCTATACTGATGGCGAGTCACCGCAGTTTACTCATTTAAGATCTTCGATGCTAGCGTACGTTTCGATAAATCTATTATCAATGATAAACAGATTTCCTCTGATTGCAGTCAGAGTCGCGACAGATTCATTTTATATAAATAAAAAATATGCGGATTCGTTAAAACAATTGCAAATTAACAATCATGCATCATGGGGCGAATGGAGAATAAAACATGAAGATATAATTAGTTATTCTGAATCTGCCAACGTTGAAATTAAAGAAATATATTGCAAGAATAATCAAATATCAGAATTGTCATCGACGTCATTGTTGTCATCTGTATATGATCCTGTGGCTAGACATAAAACCGTTTATCTTAATGGGTGTGGTGGTTCAGGCAAAACAACACGCGCGATTGAATTATTTAATAATTGTTCTGATATTGATTGTTTTGACACCGACACATAAACTCGCCAGAGAAGTGAAAGAACGAGGAGTAAAATCATGTACATATCATAGTTTCTTTAGATGGTGCGGAGACACATGGACTCCATCGCGGATGGGTGAGAAATACATTCCTAAAACTATCATATGGGATGAGGTATGCACGGTGTCTCTAGAGGTATTAAAAATATTTCTTGATTGGCTGTTATTGAAGAATACTGCTGTGATAATGTGTGGCGATCATGGTCAACCGCCACCTTTTATTGGATCGTCTCCACATGAGTGGCTGAAAACATTTGTAGATTATTACGAAGAAATAACTGATGACCATAGAGCTATTGATAAATCACTGAAAGATTTTAAAAAGATAATAAGACTACAGCCAGATAAAATACAGTGTGAGATAATGCGTAAAGTAATTCCAGAAACTCCTATGAATGATTTTTGGAACTTATGGAGAGCTGCTGATTTGATAGTTGCAAGTAGAAAAATAGTTCGCGATACACTTCAACAACAATTATTTATGTTACATAAAGAAAATTTTTCAAATCTACCTGTACCATTATGTTATCGCCCAGCAGATACTCGACGACAGAATGTTGATGTTGAGATTCCTGGTGGTGGAATACAAAATCTTGTGCTAAATGATATTGTTTTAGTTGTTGTTGATGTTGTTGAGAGCGCGTTGAGCATGGATAAATCGCCGTGGACGTTAGGATACGCTATAACGATTGACTCGTCACAGGGATTAACTATTACTGATACAAATATTTGGATTGTCGATGATCATATTGAGTGGTCAAATTTAGTTTATCTTGCAGTGTCTCGAGTCAGAAGAATATCTCAACTGGGCCGGGTTATCATGGATTGCATAATAACCGAAGAAATCACTAACAACTTTGTCGACGACATCAATAAAAAATTAGCGAGCTATAAACAGTGTGACAAAAAAAATAATCGCGACTTTGATATGGATGCTGAATTTATTATAACATTAAAACAACGACAGAATAATCATTGTGCAAGTTGTAACTGTAATATGCTGTGGCAGTATTCGAATAATAATCCAAGACAATTTACCGTTGATAGAATTAATAGTAGTCTTGGTCACACACGCGAAAATGTGATGCTGACCTGTCTTGAATGTAATCGACGTCGGGGAGCTGGACGCTGTGCAAGTTTACAAAAGTGAAGGTGGTGGTAATTGTGTGTCTTTAGGAATTATTTGTAATTGTTCGCGTACAAATCCACGCTGAGGAGCAGTTGAATCTAATCTGTAGATTGCAGGTCTACCTGTGGACCTTACCACGCTGGGAATTTTATGTGTGGTCACACTCCAGATAGGATCAGTTGCTCTTTTTTTACCTCCTTCAAGTTCACCAGGTTCATATAAATATCTTCGGTAACATTATCTAGTACTGGTTGAGAGGAAGATTCACGTCGGGGTATTGGTATATATTTTATTGTGATCGCATTAGAAGATTTCATAGAAGTTGCACAAGTAATCTCATTATTTAACGCAGCTATCACACTTGGTAACCTTGCAACCCATTCACGAGATCTCTCCATGGACTTACAGTCAGTGGATATTTCCTTTGCATACTGGTATCCAAATAACCGCTCAGCAAGTGTTCGATTAAATCGTTCAACGATTGCCTGATCACGATGAATTTCAGTGTGTCCTGGTCTGATTTTAACGTTATGTTTTTTCATCAACGATGATACTGCACCAAGAAATTCTTTGCCAGGATCAACCTGTAATAACTGTGGCCATCGTAGACCACAACGTTGATAAATTCGTTCAAAAGCAGATGCAACTTCAGTTGCTGTCTTTGTTGACAGTGGTTCTGTTTCTTTATATCTACTTGCAACGTCAACGACAGTTAACGCGTATTTGTATGTGCGCGATTGACGTCTGCCAATTTTAATGGTATCATGTGGTAAAAACAAAATATCTGCTTGATGAACTTCATTGGCAACAATGACATCAAAATGTGCATACTTAATTTTTTTAGGTGGTGGTAGATAAATTTGCCATATTGACTGTCGTGCTAACCACGCTGTAGCAACAGCACGTGAGACTTTTGCTACTTCAGCAAGTTTACTAATTGCTGCTTTGCCTCTCCAATATCCTCTTGGGCTATAATAAACAGATTCCATTATAATAGTTATCTATGATTAATTACCAGCTCCTAGCACTAGTTTACCTTTCATAGCAGATTTTACTAGGTAGCTAGCAAGTTTTTCTCTGAGAGATTTATTTTTTATGGAATTTAATGCGTGAATCAGCTTTACATCTGTCGTTGTTGCAAATCTTTACTTTTATACGCGACATTTCATTTTCATAGGAAGGTTTATTTTTCATAAATAAGGTCTCCAGCAAAATGGTCTGTTCACCCTCCCTGCTGCTCCAAGTGTTAAACGTTTCTTTCGACAAGTTAGCTTGGAAATTCCCTTGCTTTATAAATCAACACGTACCCATGAAGTATATAGAAGAATCCTTTACGTCACATTGGACTATCTGTTTCTTGTTTCCAGAAAACTTATCAACCTACTTTCAGTTTCTCAAGTCTTCCAGTACTATACAAATACAGTAATATACTGGAGTGCTCTGGTATCGTGGGTTTTAAAGTTAGCGATCGGCGAATAAATAATTAAAAACACTGACCTTAAGATATTATATATGTCTCTTTGGTGCTCTTTGCTCTATATTAAAATGCATTTTTGATTGTGGGAACGATCGATAAATACCATCTTCGCTAGCCAAGGTTCCGATATGTTAACCCTAGATAACATATCGGAACTTTGGCGAGCAAATATCGATAAACATATGCTTGTAGATTCCAGATTATACAAGGATCGTTTCTCAGATATCGCGATAATACAATAATACGTTTATAATCCATATACTTGTCTTTATGTTAGGCTCTTGATATACATGTTACACAAACTGTAAATTACTTTGAAAATTGGATGCTACTTCATTGGCTCTGACCACGGGCCTCACAGCAAACTTTTTGTACCGACTCCCCCGCCCCTTACTGTCACTTTAATTTTTTTTGCCTGGTTGGGCCGGGCCCCCAACACGACCGGGCCCCACAGCACGGCTGTACCTGCTACCTAGGTATTTACGCCACTGGCTCTGAATCTATCACATGTACCGTAAAACAACAGAAACTTATCTGAGAGAATTAAAACAATCCATATGTAACGACTTTTAACGGAGGTGGCGCCAGGTTTGTCGGTGAGAATGGGCACACCAACATGAGCATGAGAGTACATATCGACCATAGACTGTTTAAACAAAACCAGGTGTTACAACGAAAAGTAATCGTGTACAACAAAGTTTTTAAGTCAATACCTGTCAATTGCGAAAGCCACTAGAAACAACATTCGTATTTCGACTCTTATTTGCTATCATTGATTCGATCTCTTGCTTCTTGATAAATATGGTAATCCTGTGATCTGACTCTTGCATAAAATCATTGGACATTGCCAGACAACTGGCTAACCGAATCGTTACAGTTTTAAGAAGATATAGATCAACAAGTAGATCTCCACTACCAGAAATGCCAGAAAACAAGCGGAAATCTACTTGTTGATCAAAAGAAGATTATTTTATTTGAGAACTTAGGGTACGGCCATGTTTCGAAAAGTGAAATTCATGGGTGCATTTTTAAAATAGTACACTCGCCAGCAATTTTGACATTTTCCCAGAAATAAAACTGGTGATCCAGTGTATATAAGCACACTAAAGGTGGCGCTATCAGAAAGTTACCGAAAAAATCGAATACCGCGATACCAAAGAACCCGCGATATCGTAGGAAGCTACAATAGGTGTTATTTGAAGTCGGAATTTCATTACATAATAAGAAATATTAGCTCGTGGGAGCTATTTTACCGACTGTAAAAATAATATAACAATTTAATTCAATATCAGACATATAATACTTACAATCATATTTTCTAAGGTGTAAAATTACGATTCTAAGTTAAAACTGCATACTCTTCTCTCATTTATAATTTATATTTTAATAATCAATGCAGAACAATATTTTACATGAAAAGATTATACGCTCTCTTCAGTTACATGCAGTTTTAAACGGTATCAGTGTAATAATTTTCCATGAACCTTAATGTCATCGTTTGGTGAAATAAATATGCTGTCTATTCTACTTTATCACGTGTATCACACACTATCAATGAGAGCAAATTTAGATTGTCAATTTGACAACGACAGATTACACCTAAGAGAGATAACTCTGCTGGAACTAAACAGAAGTAAGAGTTACCTAGTCACAATAGATTAAATTTTTTGAAAATCATACAAACTTACAAAACATTGTTTTGACATAAATCATTATAATCTCACATGTTGCTAAGAGACTCAACCTTTTATTTAAGCCTGACAGAAAATACACCAATCACACACTATACTCCTTCGCCTTTTGAAAGGTACATCAGCTCCTGATACATCGACTCATCACAATTATTTTTTTCCAATTTTGTCTCTAAATGTGTTTCTTTAGCATTGAACTTTCTGCTGTCCAAATCCTAAAAAATATAAACTATTAATCAAAGTATCATCAAAGATGAACTCGCAGCGAAGTCCTTGTTATAGAATTTCCGGCAGTATCTTCATTGGCTGGACTGTAAACAGAGTAACTTGCAATGGGTCACAGTTTTCACTTTCAGATCAGCATAAATACCTCATTACTCACTGTGCACTGGTGTCAAACTACACAAAGACAACCACGCCATCATGTTCATATTCTAAAGAATAAACAATTACCTTTAAATCAAATGTCTAAATCTGACTCTTGTATCACCACCAGAAATGAGAGGAAACAATGTTCTAAAAATAGACCCGGGCTACATTCGTACTGAAACGGAAATAATAATTGTGATCTGAGTCTTGATGTTGGATAGGCGTCAAAGAGTGTGATGTTGTTCAATTTTCTGTAATCAACACAAAGTCACAGACTTCCATCTTTCTTTTGAACAAGTACAATTGGTGAACTCCATAGGCTTGTAGATGGTCTTATCAATTCTTGCTAAATAATTTCGTCTACTATAGCTTTGACATCAGCCCTTTTTGCATAGGGAATACGATTTGGTGTCTGCGTGATCAGAATGTTTGTTGTTGTTCGAATGTTGTGACTGATCAAAATGGTCTTGCCTGGTTTTGACTTTAGCACGTCTTCAAACTCAGAGCATAATTTTCGCACCTATTCTCGCTGCTCTTTCGTCAGTTTGCCATTCAGACTGATGTTGTCCAAACTCTCCATATCGGCCAGTGGGAAGTCAATCCGTCCTCCTCCATCAAATTCATCACACACAGTTGCTGATAACAATGCAGCTGTCTTGTACTGACGTAATAGGTTACCATGATAGGTTACTTGTCCTCGCCTACCACCAATGTTAATCTTGTAATTAACGTCATTGACCTTACGAATGACACGATAAGGTCCATTCCAATGAGCCTTCATCTTCGATGTATCGGATGGAAGCAAAACCAGAACCTCATCTCCGGGCCTAAATTCCCTTTTGGTAGCATTTTTGTTGTACCATGATTTAACTTTCTTGTGACACTCTGTCAGATTTTCTTCACCAACTCACTTACATCAGCCAATCGCTGACGAATCGAAAGCACGTGTTTTACAACTGACTTCTGTGTCTCACCCTCACTGGTGAATAGATCCTTAAGAATCTCCATCGACCATCTTACTGACCAACCATACAGCAGTTCAAACGGCGAAAACCCAGTTGCCTCATGTGGTACCTCCCTATTGCAAAACAGTGCACAAATCAGCATCACATCCCACTCTTCACCGTTCATGGAACACAGTTTCTTCAAGACAGCTTTGAGAGTGCCATTAAATCTTTCGATCTTTCCATTGGATTCTGGCCTGTAAGGATAGGTTGTTGCCCCCTTGATGTTCAACATGTTGTAAAGTTCTTTTAGAAAAGTACTTGTGAAGTTGGTCCCTTGGTCTGTAAGGATAATCTTAGGTATACCAACCCGACTAAATAGGCCAATTAAAGCGTTGGCCACTGTTTTGGCATCAATGTCTTTCAAAGGAATTGTTTCCGGATGCCGGGTGACTTCATCGCCGATGGTTAGTATATATTTGTTCCCAGCCTTTGTACGCTGTAGTGGGCCAACGATATCCATCGCAATCTTAACAAAAGGGTCAGATACAATTGTTGGACACACCACTGGAGCTTTCTCCTTCCCTGTTCTCCTTGCTGTCTTTTGACAGATGTCACAGGCCAGACAGCGCCTCTGAATATCCCCAAACTTTCCTGGCCAATAAAACGCTGTTGTTATTCTTGACTTCATTTTCTCCATTCCTAGATGACCAGCAATCTGTCTATCATGCACCAACCCCACCACTGCTTGACGCAACTGCTTTGGCAAAACTAATCGGATCCCATATTTTTCTCCATCCGACGACTTCCACTTTCGTTTTAAAATTCCATGCTCCCAGAAAAATGCATTCTCCACGCCTTCTGCTTCACTTGCCTGTGTCAGGGCCTTTTCTCTCACACCAGCCAGGGAGCTGTCATTCTTTTGATACTGAGAAATCAATTCCACATTAAAGCTGTGCAGTTGATCAAGCGACAGGTTCTTGTCATCAGCTTCATCTTCACGATGGATGTCATCCTCCTCGTCCTCATCAGTAACTTGATCATTATCTTCGTCTGAAAATAGCCTATCCAGATGCACGTCGTCCAGTTCATGGGATCGAAAGCCACATTCTTTTATTTTTCTTTCACTTTCTTCAGCTTCCTCTTTCCGCGCCCTTGCCTGGTTCCTTGTTACTACCACAGTCCCTTTTATCCTACGTAGAATGTCCATACCCAGCAGTGCTTGTGCTGCCAGATCAGGTACCAATCCAACCTGGATATGACCCTTGTAGTATGGCATGTCTAATTCTACTATGGCTAAATTTACCTCAAAAGGCTGTCCAATGGCAGTGTAGAGTGTCAGGTTCTGCCATTCAAGGATACATGACTTATCGACAAGGTCCTCACATATCAAGGTCATATCTGCACCTGTATCTTTAACAAACAATACTTCCTTGTTGTTCACTGTTCCCGGTACATTTATTAGCCGTTCACCAGTGTTATTCTGGACAAAATAGGTTACGAATTCTATCAGAAGACATTTTTAAACATGAGGCAGGAACTGTTAGCAAGTTTTCTTATACAACATGACACTCATAAAAAGAAGCAAATTAAAAATTTCCAACAAGATTGGACATAGACGAAGGACTACATTCTTTGTGTGAATAAAGAGTTAACACCATCCATTGATACACTTCTTCTTGTAATCAATCTGAGCTACATTGGAAATGGAAGTATTTGTACGGTGGCGCGAGGGTTCGAGGCGAGATTGGATAATGTTCTTTAGTGGCGCACGTACTTTGATACAGAGAACAGTTTATGTCAGTTGCCAACCTCCGTTATCCACCCCTTCCAAATATAAGTTTTGCGAAGAATACCCCCTTTATACCAAAGTGAAGGTGAAATATCCTTAAAAATGCAGCTGGCAAAAGGAAAAAGAACAAACTCCCGATGCCCCCCCCCCCCCACACACCTTGCCTAGCTTCCTGGGGGAAGAGTTAATTCCCTCTCCCTACCCCACATGCCGCAACTGGTATTGTGTTCAAATATATGCATACTATGTACGATGTTGTCTTCGTATACAATATACAGATTTAATTAAATGGAAACACGGCACGTTTCCAGTCCTTTCAATGAAAAATCTATACGTCGCGTGATATATATATATATGTGTGTGTGTGTGTGTGTGTGTGTGTGTGTGCTTTTTTCATTATGGTACACTACTTTTATCCCCATTACTTTTCTGGATCTAAAAATAGGATAGAAAATCCACTTTTTCTCAGGAAATTATAGAAGATTTGAACAGTTCTTGATATCAACACTTTAGTGTCATAAGTGATTTTTCTTTTAAACAAACGAAGATTTGTTTTATTTTTCAAGTCCTCGAGCAAAGGTTAGTGCTTTATCAGCTTTGGTGAAAGTTGGCTGTATGAGCATGAAGAAAAAGATGATAGGAGGCAGAGAGATTATTAAAAAATCGGTATCTATTCTTTATGAAGAATCATATAATTTATCGAAAACATACTGGGAACGTATTGAAGCGGAAATTACTCGGTTACGCTATACCATGAGCCTCGCCTTCTCTGGTTCTTTGGGATAGGTATTTATGTTGGAGCGTAACCCCGTTATATGTGTCTGAGGTCTGGCGCTCCAGAATGTGATAGATCTCTGCCCCAGCGGGATTTTCGTATTCCTGGCTTAGCTAGCCGCCAGGTCGCCAACTAGATCGTTCTCCAGATTCATGTTTTCAAATGTGCCGTATCCTAGATAGTCGACTGAATTGTATTCTTGGTTGACCACTGGATCATAATCGGTATCGTGGACCGAGTACTGATCGGGGTCTTTGCTGCTTCATGATCGACCTCGAGACAAAATAATGAGAGAAGACAGATCTTCGGTAATAACTTGCAAGGTCTGGTTAAACAAAATCTCTATGAATCTTGAACCGACCTCGAAGTTCTCTTATTCTGGTTGACCAAATCTTTAATCTTTCAAGATTCCTAGTTTTGCTTTAGTTTCACCTCTGGCTTCTTCAAGTACTACACACCACACCACACGACTGCAACCACAGTTGCTTGAATTTAAGGTCAGATTTTTAGCGAAATCAAAATTACTGCTCAAGTGTTTTTTCATTACAGAACAAGTAGCGCTCTGTAGATATTATGTACTTACGAGCAGTGGCATACGGTACTAAAATGACGATACCACCCTCTGCCGCTTATTTTAGGGCGGTGGCATCATCAAGGCCGGCATCACATATTATCCTCCTTTACTCCTCTCTCTTTCTCTCCCTTTATTTTCCTTTCTTTTTTTCCCCACTTTCCCTTTTCCTTTTCTCCCTTTTTTGCCGCCCCGACACAAGTGCTGCTAGGGGCTTTTCGCCCCTATTGCCCTCTATTGGATACGCCAGTGCTAATGACAGAGTGTCAGGTGCAAGGTGAAGTTGTTTGAATTTGCAACATGCACAATGGAGAGAATGTTGGCATACTTCTATGTTGCTTTTCATGTACTGTGGCTGAAATTTCTTTACATAATATTGTACTTGTGGAAATTGTACACCATCAAAGCACACAACTGACCAAAACTGCTGCTCCCATGTAGTCGAAATCTCAGCCTGAATTTGTCCCAAGTATACTAATTTTAAGAGTTATTAAAATAGCGAGAACGAATTTTGCCAGAGTAGACAATAGCGCCTTCTAAAAAGGAAATGAATGCATTACAAAATTTAATTAAAAAAGGAGTTATTGACTCATTTTGTTGGTCTGATTTGGGTTATTTTTACAATTTACATTTGAAATCATGGATGTAAAAATGACCAGACGGAGCTTGCAGGTTTGTTTTTGGTAGATGTGTATCTTATGTAAGGCCCTACTGTATACTCTATAAACCAAATTACACCCACCAATCATACACTTAAGAAAGGGAATTTAAAGTTCTTTTAAGAATGCATAAGGTATACAAGGTCTTTTTTTTTAAAAAAATAGCCAGAAAACCAGTAAGGGAAACCTTAGAAATTCATTTTCTTTAAAAATCTAACCCCATGCAAAAAAACAAAACTGTAGAGCGCCACCATAATAAGCGTATATTTGAAAAAGCGGCACAGCATCGTTTTGATCACAATGTTTCGGTTAAAACAATCAATTTCTCTTCAACAGCTTGCCTTTTCATCCCCTTCTCTTTTAATTCGTTTTCAAGATTATTTCCACATGATATTTAAAAATAACTTTTTTCTTTCTTTCGGTTAATCATTTATTCATCTATCGAATCATTTCGATCATTGATAGCCGAACGATTCACAAAACTACCCCCTCGATGCTAAACCACAGGTGCTGCACGAGCTTGATGTTGAAAAAGGAAGCAATAATCTGAAGGAAAAATATATCGAGTGACAAAATTACCTCAAATTTACCCCATGACCCGTTCTGACATAGAACCCTGTCTATCATACTATAAAAGAAACTTATTGGGGGTTTTTCAGCATCAAGCTCACGTCGAGCACCTGTGTGCTAATCCAGGCATTATCTCGAGAAGTGGAAAATGGCGGCCATGAAAGGTTCGCTCACAATGTCGTGCCATTTCTGGCGCTCATCAGAGCTCTCGCGAGACCCCAGAGAAATAGCATCCTCCATCTTAATAATGAGCCGCACCGGTGGCCTAGTGGCTAAAGCGTCCGCCTCGGATGCGGGTTCAAACCCTGGCCGAGTCATACCAAGAATTATAAAATGGTACTAGCAGCCTCGTTAGGCGCTCAGCATTAAGAGGTTAGTTTGAGGACTGTTCGGGCTGGTGTCAGGATAATGTGACTGGGTGGGACATCATGCTACATGTTTGCGCTAGACACTACAATAAGCTATCACACTGCAGACATCGTAGCGATATGACTGAAAACTTGTTAAAGCTACGTTAAAAATCCAAATCACACACACACACACACACAAACACGCACACCTTAACGAAAGTACTGAATCTCTGTACTTTTATCCCATATGGTCTGGTTTCCTGCTTCACGTGTTTGTGCCAGCGGCGGTTTTAAGCTGTGCCGGCCCTGTGAGAAATGAGGCCCTCAAGAGGCACTGAAGAAATTCTGTGAAACATTTATAGAAAATACAGGTTTGTCTATTTTGAACATAATACAGAGAAAATCTTAATTTCAAAGGCAGATTTAGTAAGAATAAATGTAAAAAAAAAAAAAATTCGGCCCAGCCCACAACAGAGCGAGCGCAGTTTTTACACCTCGCTAAGGCCACTGCTCTTTGTGCTCTCTGCTACACTACAAACTAATCGGGAGACACTGATTTCATTATTGAACCATTTGGCTCAATGATAGCTGAACGGCTCATTGGAACAGCCCCTTGATGCCAAATCAAACCAAGCCAATCTCGTGAGCAACGGACAATAGTGGTAACAATGGTTAACACTTCCGGTGCTCGTGAGACCGCAAAGAACCAGGATTCTGAAACTTGATGAAAAGTACGACGGGTGCAACGATATACTAGTATATTGCGGTTTGCTGTTTTGACAGTACATACCGCAATATGATTTTCTGTATCGCAATTTTTTCACGGTCTTGCTTTCATCCAACAAATCTCTGTATACGGCATGACTTTTAAAATTAAATTCAAGAACCATATTTTTGGGGGCTGGTTGGTTGATTTTATTTTCTTCCTAGATGCACGCTTAACACTAGACTGCAAAAGAATGTAAATGAGATGCACATTACCATTATTCGGACAAAGTTTTAATTGGAGTGGTTGGGTGGCAAGTTAAGACCAGGGGATATTTTTCAAGTCATAAGTAATAATTTATAAACTTCACTTTGCCTCAAATATTTATGTTTACAAATTTGGATATAATAAAGCTGGTCAAAACTAGTTGAGTTACAAAATAATATGCAATAGAATAAAATTGATTGATTTCATTTTAAAGAATATGACCTGATATGTTTCAGAAGATCTGCAGATTACATTTAATGATGACAATTTCTAGAGAAGCATCATCAGTCCTATTTGTAAACAAGTACATGTTGTCTCTTGATACCGAGATTGTTTCTTTTATGTTAAACTCAAGAACTGTTTTTATCGCCTCTCTGAAAACTGCTGAATGCATTACAATAAAGCTATGTTTGCAAAAGTTTCTATTTCTTTTTTATTAGTCAGTTTTAAACAAACAGATTATAATGTGGTTTAGGAACTCAGGTTTATTTGGTTTCTATAAAATATGACTTATATTGTCAAGGTTATGTTGACAATTTGCACAACACCATCCTTGCCACACAGCAGATGGTTATACTAATTTGGAACAGTGTTTTGAGATGATTTCATGATGTGATACAATATAATTTAGAAAATTTCAAAGTGGTTACAAGATGATGTTGTGTAGGCATGTGAGAATACCTGTTTAAAATAATATAGGAATAACAATTTGACCACAGGGTGTTCTCAACGCCCTAACATCAAATTTATTTTGAAATATGTACATATTCCCATGCTCACATGTGCGCCCCACTCTCACATTCCATCACAGATAAAACTTGTCAAAACTTTTAACTTTGAAATCAATGTCAGAGTGCCGACTGGTTTAGTTTGCATATGTACATGTCACTGAGTACATAAACCTCATGAAGTATAAAAATGCAAGTAGTGCTCTTTGACTTGACACCATGGTCCAGTTTTTCTAACGCCACAGACTTCTCGATGTATAGATCTGTATCACTGTCATTCAGGATCAATTACATATTGCAATGAGACGTTTTAGTGGTAACCCTATGTCAATGCTGTCATTCATTCAAGAGTAGTGACAACAAAATTTATTACTTGGCCACTATGGATGCCATCTTGGAGGTTAGATCATTTTCATTTTCATTCAAGACCTGGAAGTTACATCATAATCATTTAAATAGTGGGCCAACCACATGTTGCAAGATGTACTTTAGTGAGAACCCAATGACCAGGAGCAGTATTTATATAATGACAATAATTATGGCAGCCATATTAGGAGGTCAGATCTCCACCATTTTCATTCAGTATCAGCTACATAGCATAAAGAGTATTTTAGTGGAAACTCCATGCTACTATGGCCATAGGTATATAAGGAGCGATGACAATGTCTTCAAACTGTAGTTTCCAAGAAATCATTTAAAATGTGACTTGTACCAGTTTGATGTCACCATGTAGCCCAACGAAATCATATCACCATGTAGCCCAACGAAGTCATGTCACCATGTAGGCCAACGAAATCAGAGTCTAAACCTTCTAGTGCAAGTTTTGGGTTCTGATTATCGGACAAGCCAGAATGCTGCCTATGAAATGAACTACTGAAAGCTTCCAATGGCCAGGGGATTACCTTTCTTGTTGAACGTAGCCTTTAAACGAACTGTTATGAAGCTTGGCCATGCAAATAATTACTATAAAGTAAATGAACTGTTTACAGCAATACAACACAAAATTGTTGGGTGTCATGATTTACGACAGTCTACCACAATCCACTACAATCTAACACAATCCACTACAATCTACCACAATCCACTTCAATCTACCACATTCCACTGCAATTTACCACAATCGACCATGAAAATACTACAATCTACATAAAAATGATTGTAAGGAGAAAGACCAGTCGTAGTCGATATCGGTAAAGTGTATCTGATTATGATATATATATATATATATATATATATATATATATATATATATATATATATATATATATATATATGTTACACACACACTGGCTGTTTGTGAAATTTTCACGCTTGACTGTAGAAGATTGTGGTAGAGTAGTATTGTCATGGTCGACTGTAGTGGCTTGCGGTAAATTGTGGTTGCTGCAATTACTTATCATTGTCTTGACAAATGAGGGCCGCGATCATGGCGGTGGAAATATTGGTTGTTAAGATGACCTTTCGTTTAATTGAGGTGAATATTCGATCTTAATTCTTAAAACATTCATGAAGTTTTGAGTACAAAATTATGATCATATGTTAGCAGTATGATCATAAAGTATAATCAGTGACAGTTTTTTCATACAGCTTGATATTACTGTCAATATTCAGGAATTAGAATAACTTGCTCCAGTCTGCAACTGTTAAGCATACAAGGTCAGGATATCAAGGTTTTGATTTAGACAAGTGTAAATACCAAAAGTATAATTGCTGTTACTTATCTTTGGCTGATCACTAAGTGAGATGGAAATTTTAGTTCATGATGTGAGACATCACATGACTTAGTTATGCACATCAAATATGTTTGTTATCTGTAATGGAAACAACTACAAGATTTGCAAACCATAATGACAATTTACCTTTTCTTATGCTATCAACTTTTTAAATAAGTAGATGCACATCATCTTCATGTAACATATTTTTGAACATTAATTTATAAAATGTTTAAGAAAAAACAGCTTGTATAATACCTTTTGTCCATCCTTTAACATTTACTTTTCCAGCTAATAACTTTCCAAGCCTATTTAGAGATTTGGTATGAACTTTTCCATATATATATATATATATATATATATATATATATATATATATATATATATATATATATATATAATTTATTAAATTTTAGTTTATGCACAACTTGATGATCTTGAGTTAATTTAGATACACATTGCTAGTGTTGCTGTCGGGTTTGTCTGATAATGACCATTGAGGGAGGAATTGGTGCTGTGGTACGATGATCTAATGTGAAGTTATAAGGCTTAGTCAGTGGCTATCACTTGGATAGGGGTGTTGTACATGTACCTTGAAACTGAGAGGCAGACAGGGAATTATGCAAGAGACTGTTATTAGCCTCTTACTTGCTGTCTTCATGGGGCTTGTTGGATGATCACGGGGGGGGGGGATGAGCAGAACTATTCCTATTGGTTGGCATTGGCAGCAGAATTCAAAGAGCCAACCAAATTAGATAATCTTACGTAACATTGCATGATCATATAGAGTACCATGTGATCAGTCACTTCTCTGGTTTTTCAAATGTACAGACAATGAATGTAGAGTTTCACTTCTCTGGCTTTTCAAAGGCACAGACAATGGATTTTGAGTCTCCGCATCAAACTTTTCTCATGGATTTGTGCTGGAACTTTTCTTATGGATTTGTGCTGGATTTGAATCTGGTAGTTTTCCATATCGTGCAAACTGACTTTCTGTTCATCTTCCTGATTTTGGGCCGTAACAGTCGAATTGACCCTCTTGCTTGCCAGTAACGGCCAATTGTGACATTACCGGAGAATTGGCCTCTGCCAAACTTAAACAAGAACTTTCTGTTCCAGGCATCATTTCAGCCCGGTAGTAACGAAATCGCGTCAATTCCTTTGTTCAGCCAATGTAGCAGCAACGGTGTTAATGATAATCAAACAGTTCTCGGAACAGACAATTTCGCGCATGCGCAACTGGAAGTGCCTTCATCACATCCTAATATTTTGACAGTGACCCAATTGTCGAGGATGGTGGTGGCATTGCAAAATACTCTGGCTACATTTTCTGAAAGTGTTTAGCTCCTTGACTGACTCTAGGAATAGTGGCACGAGGGAAACACGGACCAATCTGACACGCTATTCTTTAGGGCATGCAGAATCATTGCCACCGGATGTCCCCGTCATGGACAACAATGCAGCCCTAGGGAAGACAACTTTCATCCCTTCAGTGACGGTCGCAATATACGAGGCAGAATCCTTGCTATTCCTGGAGACAGTGCATCAGAATCTTAGCCAACTAATTCAAGAAGGTGCACAGATTCCTCCAGCTCTCACCTTATGCAGAGGAAATTCCAGTACAGGTCCCGGAACTTCTGACATTAACGACTGGGAGTAATAAAATTGTCCATTTTGGTAAAAAGTGCTCTTTCTCCATGTTCCATGGAAGCTTACAGGCGCAGTTGGGAACTACATCTATTTTTTCAACCACGTTAAAACTCCACCGCATATCCTTTATTTTCCAAGTACCAGTTTGGCAATTTTCATTTCATATCTTTTTGAAAACACTATGCGGTATCTACCGTATCTACCTATGTCTCGGCTATTGGCTATGTACAGAAGCTGAACAATATCGCCGATCCAATCAATTCCTTTCCTTTTCAAAAACTTCTGCAAACACTTCATAAACATTTGCCGCAGATTACCACTGATAAATGTATTATACAAAAAACTTGTTCTAGTCCTGCCTAGAGTCACTCACAACGCCATCCGTGTGGCTCTATTCAAGTCCATGTTTCTCCTTGCACTTAGCAGCAGGGAGGGTGAACAGACCATTTTGCTGGAGACCTTATTTATGAAAAATAAACCTTCCTACGAAAATGAAATCTCAAGGTCAATAATGTTAAACCAAAACCTGTCAGGCCATGAGATTTCTCTAATTGGGTTAGCTCATTTTGTTACATCATCGTTTTTATTTTCAGGCATGTTTCGTTTACGTGTTGGTCACTCAACGCTGGTCGTTCACCCTCCCTGCTGCTATAATTAACCAAAGATTTTATCCAGACCTATACGATATCTAGATCTTGGGTCATGTAAATTTATCGTTATAAATCCGAACGGAACAGCTTGTGCTTTTGAAAAGAAGTTTTTAAACTTAATTATGTCCATGTCCCCTGAACACCAAGTATAATAAATATTTTGTAAAGTATAATTATCTACTCCATTAAACACAATTAAGATATTGCAATTATCTCTGATCACTTTTGGAATTTGTGTGTATTTCTGAGTTAAATAAATCACGTCTGTATTTTTGTGACGGCCTCGCGAAAATATCCGAGCTGGATTGGATTGTTTGTCCAGCATTACATCATCGCATACTACGAGATTGTTGATACATCCATCAAGATCATCTATGGATGGAGCTTCATCGATATCGGTAATAAAATCAATAACATCATTATCCTTATCAGGACACGTCAGCGACTTTGCATTTTCATTAAAATCTTTAAGTACTTCGTAACATCGTTGATCATCTACAGATGGTGCTACTAAATATAATTTATCCCACTTGAACCATCGCATTATCAGATCAAGTAATAATTGCGTTTTACCAGACCCAGATGGGCCAAGTATAATTGCTCTGATGGAATTTGGTAGCGCTGGATGATGTTTGACTGGCTCCTGTTTTCGTGTCGCTGAGAAGTCAATTATATCCATATAATAATAATATGGATTTATATTGTGTTCGATGTAGAGCACCCACCCCGACCATCGGTGAGACCAGTGGATTAACGACAATAATAACAAAAAATAACAGGCGCGCACTTACAGGCAAGTGTGTGAAATGTGGTACAAAAAAATACAAATTTATTTCATCAAAGACAGGTGGTGATATTGCTGCCTCGTTAGGTAAATTACCAGGAGCTCCGTGGGCAAAGTATCCTGGTGAGAAACAGTTACCTGGATATAATTATTGTGGTCCAGGAACCCGACTTGATATTCGACTTGACGAACGAGATCAACCAAGACCTGGAGAGTTTCCAATAAACGCAACTGATCAAGAGTGTCATGTTCATGATGTCGCGTATAAAAGTAAAGATTTGCAACAACGACATATTGCAGATGTAAAGCTGATTCACGCATTAAATTCCATAAAAAATAAATCTCTCAAAGAAAAACTTGCTAGCTTCCTAGTAAAATCTGCTATGAAAGGTAAACTAGTGCTAGGGGCTGGTAATTAAATTATATAACTACTATAATGGAATCTGTTTATTATAGCCCAAGAGGATATTGGAGAGGCAAAGCAGCAATTAGTAAACTTGCTGAAGTAGCAGAAGTCTCACGTGCTGTTGCTGCAGAGTGGTTAGCAGGACAGGCAATATAGCAAATTTATCTACCACCACCTAAAAATATTCAGTATGCACATTTTAATGTCAGTACTCCCAATGAAGTTCATCAAGCAGATATTTTGTTTTTACCACACGATACTATTAAAATTGGCAGACGTCAATCACGCACATACAAATACGGGTTAACTGTCGTTGACGTTGCAAGTAGATATAAAGAAGCAGAACCACTGTCAACAAAGACAGCAACTGAAGTTGCATCTGCATTTGAACAAATTTATCAACGTGGTGGTCTACGATGGCCACAAGTGCTACAGGTTGATCCTGGCAAAGAATTTCTTGGTGCAGTATCATCGTTGATAAAAAAAACATAACGTTAAAATCAGACCAGGACACACTGAAATTCATCGTGATCAGGCAATCGTTGAACGATTTAATCGAACACTTGCTGAGCGGTTATTTGGATACCAATATGCAAAGGAAATATCCACTGACTTTAAGTCCGGGGAGAGATCTCGTGAATGGGTTGCAAGGTTACCAAGTGTGATAGCTGCGTTAAATAATGAGATTACTTGTGCAACTTCAGTGAAACCTTCTAATGCAATCACAAAAAAATATATACCAATACAACGTGAATCTTCCTCTCAACCAGTACTAGGTAATGTTACCGTAAAATATTTATATGAACCTGGTGAACTTGAAGGAGGTCAAAAAAGAGCAACTGATCCTATCTGGAGTGTGACCACGCATAAAATTTCTAGCGTGATAAGGTCCACAGGTAGACCTGCAATCTACAGATTAGATTCAACTGCTCCTCAGCGTGGATTTGTACGCGAACAATTACAAATAATTCCTAAATACACACAATTACCACCCCCTTCACTTTTGTAAACTTGCACAGCGTCCAGCCCCCCGACGTCGATTACATTCAAGACAGGTCAGCATCACATTTTCGCGTGTGTGACCAAGACTACTATTAATTCTATCAACGGTAAATTGTCTTGGATTATTATTCGAATACTGCCACAAGATTACTGCGTTACCACTTGCACAATGATTATTCTGTCGTTGTTTTAATGTTATAATAAATTTAGCATCCATATCAAAGTCGCGATTATTTTTTTTGTCACATTGTTTATAGCTCGCTAATTTTTTATTGATATCGACAAAGTTGTTAGTGATTTCTACGGTTATTACGCAATTCATGATAACCCTGTGCAGTTGAGATATTCTTCTGACTCGAGACACTGCAAGATAAACTAAATTTGACCACTCAATATGATCATCGACAATCCAAATATTTGTATCAGTAATAGTTAATCCCTGTGACGAGTCAATCGTTATAGCGTATCCTAACGTCCACGGCGATTTATCCATGCTCAACGCGCTCTCAACATCAACAACAACTAAAACAATATCATTTAGCACAAGATTTTGTATTCCACCACCAGGAATCTCAACATCAACATTCTGTCGTCGAGTATCTGCTGGGCGATAACATAATGGTACAAGTAGATTTGAAAATTTTTCTTTATGTAACGTAAATAATTGTTGTTGAAGTGTATCGCGAACTATTTTTCTACTTGCAACTATCAAATCAGCAGGTCTCCAGAAACTCCAAAAATCATTCATAGGAGTTTCTGGAATTACTTTACGCATTATCTCACACTGTATTTTATCTGGCTGTAGTCTTATTAACTTTTTAAACTCTTTTAGTGATTTATCAATAGCACTATGGTCATCAGTTATTTCTTCGTAATAATCTACAAATGTTTTCAGCCACTCATGTGGAGACGATCCAATAAAAGGTGGCGGTTGACCATGATCGCCACACATTATCACAGCAGTATTCTTCAATAACAGCCAATCAAGAAATATTTTTAATACCTCTAGCGACACCGTGCATATCTCGTCCCATATGATAGTTTTAGGAATGTATTTCTCACCCATCCGCGATGGAGTCCATGTGTCTCCGCACCATCTGAAGAAACTATGGTATGTACATGATTTTACTCCTCGTTCTTTTATTTCTCTGGCGAGTTTATGTGTCGGTGTCAAAACAATCATATCAGAACAATTATTAAATAATTCAATCGCGCGTGTTGTTTTGCCTGAACCACCACACCCATTAAGATAAACGGTTTTATGTCTAGCCACGGGATCATATACAGATGGCAACAGCGCAGTTGTCGATGACAATTCTGATATTTGATTATTCTTGTAATATGTTTCTTTAATTTCAACGTTGGCCGATTCAGAATAACTAATTATATCTTCATGTTTTATTCTCCATTCGCCCCATGATGCATGATTGTTAATATGCAATTGTTTTAACGAATCCGCATATTTTTTATTTATATAAAATGAATCTGTCGCGACTCTGACTGCAATCAGAGGAAATCTGTTTATCATCGATAATAGATTTATCGAAACGTACGCTAGCATCGAAGATCTTAAATGAGTAAACTGCGGTGACTCACCATCAGTATAGCTCACAATTGTACCTAATTTACCTCCGTCTGATAAATAAGCATTACTTCGACTTATAAATGTGTTTTTCTCCGTTGTATCAGCAATTATAAAATCGAGTTCAGCATCGTCCATAATTAATCTTGTACAATGTCGTTTATGATTATATGATCCTCCTTGCGTAAATTTACCGATTATTTTTCTGCCGAGATCTTTTGCAAGTTTCTCATCCTATTTTCTCCTGCATTCACGTATATTATTAGTAATTTTAACAATATCATCTTCGTTAAGATCAGGAAAATCTCTCCTAGCATCATTAATATTAAATATATCCGGTTCTGGCAACCAAACTTGTTTCTGCACGCGGTATGATATAATTGCTTCACTCACTTTTAACGATATTAAAATTCCAGCATCAAGCATGTACTGTATTAGTACTATTGGAGCCCAACTTTTTTCTGAAAAATGTCTTCCAAACCACACATAAACAATCGGATGGAGATCCCCGTAAAACTCGAACGACTCTATACAGGCGAATCCGGTTAAGTCAAAATCTGGTAAGGGTCCATTTATCGCAACTCTGGTCATCTCGTGTGTCGGATGTCCAATTCTCTTAAAGTATCCAGAACATTCTCCGTATCCAAGAAAACTTCCAGGATAACATGCTACCATATCAACTGAGATAACGTCTCTATAATCGTATTTAGTATTCCACAATCTGGAACGGTAAAACAGTTATTCAGTAATTGTCGAACCTTAATATCATCAGTGGTATATTTTAATGCAAGATTTTTCCTTTCTTCGTGGAGAGATTCTGTATGATAAATATCACCATTAGACCGTACAAACTGATCATATAATCATATTCCGAACTTTGAAACAGCCAAACAGATACAGGGTCAATTTTACTGATATTTCTGATAAAGTCAAATACATGACATTACAAAATTTAACCGTTCTGTCTCGTGGAAATATTGTTACTGCCACAGTCCATGCATGTGCGTTATGATCAATAATATCTATCGAAGCTTCTCTTGATTCATATTTCGGTTTGTACAAAATCTCTCCGGTTAACGTCTTCACTGTTATTGGGAATTTTAATTTCTTTCCCAGCTCAGCAACGTCGCTGATAGACGCTCCGGTATCTTTAAATGCTTCTGCCCAGGTATTTATTTTTTTACGTCGTAAATCTGTTAAACCGTTTCCGCGTATCGCATTTGTGAAGTGTTCTGTAACCCGTTCAGCTACACAATTTATTCTTGACGAAGTCAAGGATGACACTTTCATAGGTTTGAGATCCCCAACGTTAGGTTTATTATTTAACGGATATATTGCGTACACAACCGCAGTCACAGGATACACTCGTTCATAATACGGTTTGTCAATACCAGTCAGTATTCCTGGTCTGGAATTTTTACCGAGAATAATATTATTTCCTGACTGCATGTGGACAGAATCACGTTTGTCACGGATAATCCATGTGTCGTCGTCTGTCTTTACAATAAATTTTATTAAAATAAAATATCTCTGAACATCAAGGTAGTCAATTATCTCTCTTCCTCGTTTGTCATTCATTACATTGACAGTATTTCCAATTCTGAATGTCGACCACAAATGAGCCGCACCATCGTTGCGAAATTCCTTTTTACCTTCACGGATACGTTTAGTTATATCCTTATTCGTTAAAGCCAGATCTTGCATCGAAAAACTAAATTTATATTTCAGCAGTCTGTCAAGATCAAATCTAGCTCTCGCCGAAACGGCGGAGGGTTCAATTGTGGATAATTCCTGCATTATTATAATTAAGACAAATACATATTTAAATTGAATTTTAATTACTTGTATATGATTCAAACAAAGAATCAATGCCACTGGCTGAAAATCGGATATACTTCTCCTTGTAACAAAACTTGCGTAAACGAATTCTGCGGTTATCATATGCAGTGCGTTAGACACGATAGTCTAGGACCAAAACCGTGTGTGCGGTGTGGTGTTGGAGTCAGAGCAGAAACTCAACTGTGTGTGCAATGTGGTGGTACAAAATACAGAGAGCTGAAACGATATTACGATAAAAAAATAACACCTTAACATCGTCGGGTGAATCTCCTATAAAAACCGAAGAAGATTATCTCGCTAGATTTTCAAAAATAATGATTTAAGCAAATAATATTAGTATATAAATGGAGCAAAATGAGTTTGTAATGCATCCAATCATTAAAAATTATGAAGCATCTCGTGATGGTGTAATTAGGCACTGTAGATTGAAAAAAAACAGTTGGCAGGGTTATTAGTACTGGATATTTTGGATTTAATACCAGTGGAAATAAAACTTATTTATCACATAGGTTCATCTACGAATGTTTTCATGGGGTCATTAAAGATGGACTTGTAATCGATTACATCAGTGGTGATAAACTTGATAACTCGCTAGATAACTTGCGAATTGTTACACAAAGGCAAAATTGTATGTTCGGAAATTCTGGCGGCGCACGATACGCAAGGGCTGTTAAATCTGTAAATACAGAGACTGGCCAAGAAATTATATTTAAATCAATTGTTTCTGCTGGTAAATATTTTAACATAGTACCACCTTCAGTAAAATGCGTGGCAGATAATATCACAAAATCTGCATTTTCAAAAAGATTTGGACAAAAAAAATCAAATTCGAGTATGTTCTTATGGTATCAGATGATTAAGCGAGACAATTCCATCAAGCATAACTTAGTAAATCAAGCAGTTGTCGTGCTTGTTGTGCTATGTTATATGACAGTAATATATTGCGAATTTTGGTCACAGCGAAACGGAACCCACATTGCTTTGAGTAAGTATCGATATATCTTTCCTTATTGTATGTGTTATTTCGTCCATAAATAAATATATCGTTCATAAAAATGATATGTAATTGTGTGTACACTAGTTCGCAGCAAAATCCATTTGTCTTCAAAATACATGTATGTAACACAACAATAGAGATTTATACAGTTTGAATGCCCCATAGGACACTAATTTTCCAAGAAGCCCATTGAATGTAGCTAATTTGTGTAATTATTACACAGAAACACATTTACTAAGAACAAGCTAATCCGATAACCTGAATCACATATTGTCTATGTTAGATTATCGGCTAATATATCTCAACAGTGAATAAATGTATACATCAGCAAGTTATTTTTAGACATAAGTATGGCATGTGTTCATGTAACTGATCAATGTTTTAGTATCCTTGGCAACGGTTGATGAATACAGACTTTTAACTCGGCAGAAATGCGGGTCTTATATCTATAGATTTCTCAATTCAACAGTGTATTTTGGAAATTGAAATAAAATCACATTTTACAATAATTGTGATTTTATTAAGAAATCCACACTACAGTTTACAATAATTGTGATTTTATTCTGTATACTGTAAGTACCTGCGCAGTATTAGGTAACTATATAAAAAATTTTTTAACATATATATGTAAGGAAATCCGGTGGTCGATTGCTAATGCGTTGGATTCTCATGCTGGAGGTCCTGAGTTCGATTCTCGTGACCGGCACGTTGCCGGCGAGGGCGAAATTATGCCAAAATTCTCTTTATTTAGTGGGGCGCCGCCAGTCCTTCTACGTTTCAACAGAAATTTGTACACTCTCCACCATGTCACTTGGTGGGTGTGTTTTTTCACACTCCCCGGGTTGATTATGGGGGAGAGTGTGCAAATTTCTGTTGAACGTAGAGAAGGCCCGTTTGTATGTGCTGTCCCTGTAAATATGTATATACGTTACTGTAAATATGTAAATACGTTACTGTAAGTACGTTTACTGTAAATATGTAAATACGTTACTGTAAATACGTTTACTGTAAATATGTAAATACGTTACTGTAAATACGTTACTGTAAATATAATTGCTGTAAATATGCTTGCTCTAAATACGCTACTGTAATTAAGATTCTGTGTTTTGTGCTGTCCTTAATTATATGTAACTGTGCCGTCTATAAAAAACCTTGTATATAATTGCTGTATAATTAAGATTATGTATATAATTGCTGTAAATATACTTGCTGTAAATACGCTACTGTAATTAAGATTCTGTGTTTTGTGCTGTCCTTAGTTAAGATTATATGTAACTGTGCCGTCTATAAAAAAAACCTTGTATATAATTGCTGTATAATTAAGATTATGTATATAATTGCTGTAAATATGCTCTTGCTGTAAATACGCTACTATGTGTTGTGCCGTCCACAAAAACAGTCCTTTCTAAGGGCTATTATTTTTATTTTATTAATATTATTCTGATTTTATTTTTATTTTAGACAAACATTTATAATATAATGAATTCTGAAAATATTAATGTTATTATTTCTGCGATTAAAAAATTACAACATAACGGTATAAATATATCTGATAATCTTAATCCTGAAAAAATTCTGTGTGATTTTGAATCATTAGAACAAAGGAAATTAGAAAATAGATATACTTTGCCATCTGATTATAAATTCATGAAGTTTATCCAGCAGGCAATGTTACAGTCGCTGGCAACAGTTACAGATAATCAAGTAAAGCTGTTTGTACCTCTCTCACACGCTATTGACAAAATTAAGTTAGAATTATCTCATGAATACGAACAGAAAAAGATTGTGAACTTTCGTATAAGACAGTTGAGGGAGCATTGCGAAAATGATACTGAAAGTGATAATGAAGGTGGAGTCAATGTGGTAATGGCTAAACAAAATCCCTGGCAAAATTGACAGTATACAGTTTATTTACTTATATATAATTATAATAATATTTATTTATTTTTTATTCAGATTCTGATAATTACGATTTACCCCAGTAAAAATTTTTTTATTCTGATCCGAGTTAGATTCGGATATTTTGTTGTTGTTGTTGTTTTACGATGACGCATAATGATCGTACATACAGATTAATATTTAATTCTTCATTTTGCAAATCCAGAATGCATCCTATTTGGTCTGTAAGTTTGAAATTTATTCTTGATAATAACGGATTATGTACATGCAGATAAACGGGGTTAATTGGCTCAGATACAATTAACCACCCAGGCGGCGCTTGAGGTGTGAATGAATATAATATATATCCTTGCTAGGCCTGGCTAGACTTTGAAAGATCTACTTGATAGCTGCCATGAATTACATCACATACTAGATTGACTGCCATCGTTGATGTTATATTAACAATACCCGGCGAGATATGACGGCCTCCACCATCTGGATCGTTATTATATTTAAGAATAACCGGTGGTGGGACTATTTTTTTCCATGATTCAATTACACCGGATAATATTCTTCAATAAGATCAGTTAATGATTTTTTCATATCGGTATTGTCAAATCCTGGAATTATAAATGTTTGTAAATCTTTTTCTGTTATTTTGTAATGATCAAGAAATAATTGTCTTGATTCTGGACCTCTATAACGTCCAGTAACGTCAGTTACACTGTCTATAATACTTCGATTGGCGATGTATAAATAAAAAAACAACATATTTATGTGTTGTATTGCTTCGATTATTTGTTTTTTTACATCATCGTTGTAATTATCTTTAATGAAATTAATAAATTTATTAAATTTTTAGATACTTTCAGATATTCAGTATCAAATATCGCCCTAAAATTTCTAAAAAGTTCTTCATCAAACAATACCCGAGTCATTTTGGGGATTCTTTTACCATCATAATCGGTAAAATAACGTTCATTGTCGCTTGGATCATATTCAAATCCTATATAATGCCATGGATATTTTTGTCGATATTCTGGGATTTTTATAAATCTTTTTTCCGTTGTGAGAAATTCCTTTTTGGTCGGTTCTGGAATTTCATTTGACCTAGGGTCTGGGGGAACATCATGCCATCCTAACACTGATTTGATTGAACTTTGATAAATATCTACAACATAATCAGGGGAATTTATTTCAATCGCATCTGATAATGTTGGTTCGTAAACAGTAATTGCTATTTTAGATTCTTTTCCTGTAATAGATTTAATTCTGCGTTGGAACTCATCGTTAATCTGTTCTATTTGATAACTGCGCGTTGAAATTCCAACAACTTGCCAATCAGGAGTTCCATCAGGTTTATTCTTATTTGCAAATACAAATGAATTATTTGCTGGTAGTCCACCAAACGATTTTGACCTGATATTTGGCCAGCTATGATAAACTCGTAATTGAGCCAGCGCTATTTCACTTGCTGGAATTGCAGTTGGAAAGTTAACGCTAAATTCAGGATTGGTCGAACTTAATGATATCATTGTAGTTTTTGACGGCGTTGTATTAGTGACGATCTGTTGTAATAGTTCGCGCGATTCTCGGAACGCATTCGCGTTCTTATCTGACATTATTATTTAAAATACTCTGTATTTAATTATTCTAAATCGGGTACTTTTGATCATTTATTTTTTCACCCAGAACGCTCTGCGTTCCGTGGCTATGAGTGACTTCGTCACTAGAATCGCTAGCGATTCTGAATGCTTCATTATAAATTTTCATTATCGTTATGAACTCCTCATCGGATATTTTACCATCACTGAGATACGCCAAAAGATACGATGATAGTTTAATGCATGCAGACACCGATGTGTGTAGTTCTTTTATATACTCGTGTAATTTTGTGTTTGTACATGTAGCTATCTTCTTTGCGATAATACTAAGGATACCTGCGCTTGTTGTTGCCGTTGAAACGAAAAATGTTGCAACTGCAGGTGCTGTCATTGTTATTGTTGGTAATAATAATCCGGTTCTAGCAATAATAGCAGAAACTGAGTAAACAATTATATCAATGATAACCACACGCCTGCGATATTTTTTTACTTTTACTGTATAATTGTCAACGATATTTTTTAGTTTGGTTTGACACTCACATACTTGATTGTATCTGTAACGATCCACGTCAATAAGTGACTCCGTCACTAGGGTTTGATTCATTATACTGTCATCTAAGTAATTAATTGAGGAGTTTCAGCTACGAATTCCAGACACCACCAGTAACGTCTCGGGGGCATTTCAGTTGATGTCAACGTAAATGTTTCTTTGGTGTTCTTATTTAGCATCACCAGTAGAGGATTATAATGTACATTCGGTGATGATGAAGTGGCCGCAGTAATTTCCAAACTGTACATGGACAGCCTGTATAACCCAATTACTTCTGCGGTATGTTCGAGACTGTTATCGCGCTGTGTCCATGTTGATGATCCTGATGCTACTGTGTACACGATATTGTTAATTTGAGAACGCGTTGCGTTCTGGTGTGGAATTTTAACAAGATTGGTTTTTTCGATGATATTAGGAATTCCACTAACAATATCGTTGATTTTTGTGTTAATGTCAGCAAGTTTTATGTCAACAGTTGGTGGACTTCCAAAAAATTTATTAATAAATCTGTTTATATTTCTACGAAAATTTAAGAACGTTTGTACGTGATTGGAAAACTCAGTTCTAAATGCGGTCATTTCATCGTTGATTGTTGTTAATGATGTCACTTGATCGTTGCAGCGTCGAAATCTGATTCGGGTGTTCTGAGATTATTAATACCATTATTATTCATGTTGAGAAATGCACGCATTATACCACCGTTGACTAATACGTACTTAGATTCTTGATCATCGACGTATTTTTTTGTTGTTGCTGCGTCTGTATCTGCGGTTGGGTTTCCAAGGTATGTAATTTTATTTTGATTCATGATAATGGTACCGGTGAATAAATCACCAGCTCGCTTGATAAAATCGTAAACTGACTTACCGGAATCTTGTATTTTACCTTGATCAGCAAAAGTAACGATATTATTAATAACCGCGGTGGGAATTCGTATAAGTACATCTGACAGTTGTATATTACTTGTCTTTAATCGTCCTTGTTTATCCTGGAAAACAACGACTTCATTTTGATCCACACTTGTGATATTTAATAAATCATCGATTTCATTTCTGAGCTGATCAAGAGTTGCATATTTAGATAAATCGACTTGCTGCTGAGCTTTGCGAGAAGATCTTCCATAAATATCTACCATTATATTTACTAATATCTGTTTAAAATGTCTGCAGAACGCAGAGCGTTCTGGCTATGCCTGTAGTGTTTTGTGGTATATTCGTGTACGACTTTATTAGGTGGTTTTCCTGGCGGTGCCAGTGAAATTGCGTCGAGTACAGCGAGGGTTTCACGGCCACATACCGGTGAATCTGTTAATTTTTGTGTTGGTAATGTTGAATACCAGATCTTAGAACGCATCGAGTTCTTACTTTGCATGTTGCAAACATATTTTAAAAATTCTTTTGGTGGTGCCAACCCATACGAATCAAAATAAATTATTCCACGTGGACCAATTGCATATGCAACCCAATGAGTGCCTGGGCCAGAGTTTTTATCGAGATTAATAATACCAGTTTCAGAACTGCTAGCAGTTTTAGGTAATTGATCACGCATAAAAACTCCTCTGAAGTTTTTTATGTTCAGTTGCTTATCAGCATTAAGTAAATCAAAATTAGACATAGGAAGAATCATCGAACTCGGTGACGAAGTCGCCGGGGCAGTCTTAGACCTTTTCCGTACCATGAATATGGAGTCCCTGGAAGTCTTAGACCGCGACCGTATACTGGGCCTGATAATCTTAGACGGCCCGGCTGTAGCACGTTTGGTGCTCTCAAACATCTTCCGTGTTGTTTTGCCCGTGATCTTTTTTTTAAGTTTTCTGCGTGTATAATTCCTTGACCTGTTGCTTTCTTTAACGCCATTCCAGCAGCAGTTCCAACAGCGCCTAATGCAGCTGCTTTTGCAACAGCTGGGGCTGCAGCGGCTATTATTGCTGGTAACGCGGCAAGAAGTGGAAATATGCCACCCGTTTTAGCGATGTCTTTAATGGCACTCACAGAAAGATTAAGTTTTATACCTTTATTTGATTTTTTGGCTTCATTGAAATGCCTATGCTGGCGTTCTGATAATGATAGCTTATTCGGACCACCTGCGATTTGTTCTCGCTTTAGTGATATTTTTACAGCACAATTATTTTTTGATGATGATTGTAGCCTTTTAATCTGACCAGGAGTCCGAGTAACACTAACATGTTGATATGACATTTATAACTATCATCATTTTTTAAATCAGGATCTAATTACATATTTTCTACTGGAGCATCAACGACTCTCATTCGTCCACCAACACCTTCAAGTAGCATTGATTTATCGCTGAGTATAAAAGCAATTGCTCTGTAATTAGCAATAACTCCTCGGTCTACACGAGCTCGAAAATGTATGTCAAGGACGGACTGTCTGGTTAAATCTAAATGTTCCAGCGAAAAGTAATAAATCGGATACAGCGTTGTAAAATCTAACTGTGATATTTGTAAACCAGAATCAATATTCTGATCACGCCCCATGAATGTATTAATCGATGATATGCACGTGCAACATGATTTTGTTCAAAATTTAATAATACATCTTCAGTTGGTTCTTGATGTCCATTTATTCTCAATGAAACTTCAGAAACACCGAGTTTATCAAATATCATATGATTATTATTTTGATTATTTACTCGTGCAGCATTTTGAAGCGCAATAAATATATGTCTTGGTGCTGAAACACCTTGCTGAGAAGCTATTTGCCATGTAAATAAACCATTAACTGCACTTTGTACAGCATCTGTAGTCATTGTTAACCATGATAAAGCTGATTTACCACCTTGACTCATAAAAGAAAGCAGGTGTTCTTCTTCAGCTATTGTTGGAGTCATTACTGGCATCCACAATGAAAGTTTTGTTAAAACTACTTTTCCAACATGTTGTTCTGGATTAACTGCTGGTATAACACGCCATATTGCATCATCATCTGTGGCTTTTCGCACGAGTACAACTGTATGCTTGGCTCCAAAAATAACTTTTCTAACATTTCTGCAAAATCCAAAGATGTGTGATAATGGAATTGAACATGAAAATAATCTTCTTCCACCTTTTAACATCGATTTACGTGTTGCAAATCCTAAGTTAAAATTTGGATTCATTGCTGTAACTGTGTCCCAGCTACATTTAGTGTTACATTTCTGTTTTCTGGATGATCAGTGATATGTTTGGAAAACATCATTGATGGACCAGCTGATCTTGAATAATCATCACTATATCGCGCAAGACTAAGTATCGTCGTAGCAACATCAACATCTTTCTGAATTGTTTCAATATTTTTTCCATCAATCATATACGTAGCGCTATCAAACAATGCCATAATACCATTATTAACAAAACCAATCGCATAAGCATCAGCCACAGCAGCATCATTATCTGCTTGCAAAATTTCACCTTCTACTTCAATGAATGCTTCAGCGGGTAAGAAATATCTGCTTGTATCCTGAACCTGTAGTTCAATTCGTCCACGCTGATCTGGAATTCGTGCGTCGTAAGAGTAATATTGATAATCGCGCACAGATTCATCTTTAAGTACTGGTGCGTCCATGTCAAATGCGGGATCAAATATACGTTTGAACATCTTTATTATTATCGTCTTCGTCTAACACGAAGACCGCTTCCTGCTATCAGACTAGCGGTTATATTTTTTTCTTTTTCTAACCCAACATTAGTGTTGGCAGCTAACTCTGCTAGTTTTTGATTAGCAGCTTGATTTATTATTTTACTGACATTTGCGGGCATCACTTCAGTGCTGGCCAGTTTCACTGGTGACTGAGGTTTTCGTCGTATTAATCTTGCTAGTCTATCCTTGATTGCTGAGAATGCTTTGCTAGCAACATCACCAACAGCGCCAATACCTTTTTCACGAACAACGTCAATAGCTTTCATTCCTAGTTGCTTTGCAAGCGGTATTGCTTTTGGGGCTATCCTTCTAAATAGACCTAGTCCATCTCCGTAGGTCGTTTTGTATACTGGTAATCGTGAATTTATTACCCTGACCATGGTTGGTCTATGAGTATTATGTATGATCATCTTATTATTAAGTGATTTTATCACTAATTGCATCTAATTACATACTCAATCCAGTGACTTAGTCACTATGATAATCATCGCCGATTTCATTAATAAGGGACCGATATACATTAATATCCATAACACCGCCTGTAAATAATCGTTTACAAATATCAGCTGCTTCATTAATGATTTCTGGGGAATTATTACCAGCTCGTTTTCCTCCAATGAGAATTTCTAGTCGATCAACATCAGCAAGAACGTTATTAGGACAAGTAATAAGACCACTTCCTAAACCACTTCCAGTGGCATCGGGGGGATCTTGATATTCTTCCTCACTTGTTGTTTTGACTGGTTGTCGTGGTGATTGCAATTGTTTCATCATTTCTTGAAATTGTTGTTCTTGTTGTTGTTCTCGTTGTTGTAGCTCTTGTTGCATTCGTTGTATTTGTTGTAATCGTTGTGGTGATGATGATAACTGTTGTGGTAGTAGTCGTGGTGATCGTTGTGGTGATGGTAATAGTAGTTTACTTTTTTGTTTAGCTTTTTCGATATGCTCATATACAATATCATCAAATCTGTTAAAATTATCAATATCTTCATTAGATCTGATTTCTGGAATATTATTAGCGATGCGATATACATCCATGATCCAATCGTTAGATTTTAGAGATTTAACATATTCTGGTTTTACATATTTTTTTCTTTCATAATATCCATATGCAGCAATATCAAGTAATTTGTCTTTGTCCCTGATAGCAGCAATACCTTCAGGCGTAAATTTATTTATTATATTAGTTCTGGTTCTTGGTGGTTTAGGTGGTGGTGGTTGAGCAGCTTGAATACGGCCAATATCAACAGGTAATGTTTCAAGAGCTCTCTGTGTTGCCTCAGTTGCTGTAACAATTTTCTTTGTTGGTTCGACAATCGGTTTAAATAATTGTTCTGTACCTTCTGTAAATTCCACTTGACACTCCTGACGTTCTTGTAGTTGCTGCTTGACAGAATTACGGACGGGTAAATATTTCTTAATTGCCTCTAGTCGCTCTCGAGCTAATCTAGTTGTGTGAGATTCTCCTATCATTATTGATATAACAATAATGATTTAATTATAGCAGCAGGGAGGGTGAACGACCAGCGTTGAGTGACCAACACGTAAACGAAACATGCCTGAAAATTAAAACGATGATGTAACAAAATGAGCTAACCCAATCAGAGAAATCTCATGGCCTGACAGAGGTTTTGGTTTAACATTATTGACCTTGAGATTTCATTTTCGTAGGAAGGTTTATTTTTCATTAATTAGGTCTCCAGCAAAATGGTCTGTTCACCCTCCCTGCTGCTCACTTCATGCATTCTTGCGGTTAGGGGAAACGACAAACAACCTGGTTGCGGAAACCCAATTTTAGTTTTCTCGGGTTCAGATCAGTGACATTGTATTAGTCGTCGAGTTTACATATTACAAACACTCCAAGGGTACCTCTTTCGCCTAAGTGTCATGCCCCAGAAAGTACAAGACCAGTGCACTGTCTATGCGCTTCGTCACCATTTACAACTACTGGGGTGGAATTTGGGACCACTCTTTCTTACCTCTTGGGGGAGGGGGATTTTCCCATACCTAGGCAGGAGTTCAACCAAGCCTTGCGCACATCGCTCGTGCTATGCAGTTTTAATCCTCATTTATTCAAAACTCATACTTTTAGGGCAGCATCAGGGTGCTAAGCATTGTCTAGCAGACAGTACTATTCGAGCCTTGGGTAGGTGCCAGTCATATCCCTTTGAGAAATATATCTGCCTGAGCGATAAAATTTCAAGTTTGTAATTTTGTGCTGACTTCAGGTCGTTTGCACATCATCAAAGCACTTCCTACTGCCTGGTTCTGCTTTTCAATTTTCTACTTTCAGGTCTTGTGGATGCACAGACCGATACCGACGTCCACATCATATGGACACTGCACTTCATATGGGTTCATTGGAGAGCACTTCACTTCATATGGGTTCATGCAAGACATGATCATCTTACAACACGTCATTCTTCCACTGGCGTTCTGTGACAGGGAAATACAAATATTTTTTTGATAGTGTGTGCACAGCTCGGCAGCAGTGCCGGATTACCCAATAGGCAGAGTAGGCACCGGCCTATGGGCACCACACCTTTTAGGGGCCCCGCGACAAAGGATCAAAATAATATTTAGTTGATTTGATCTTGACGTATTAGGAGATAATTTGCGGGGGGGGGGGGCGAGATTTCGACTGCCTAGGGGCCTCCACAGATGGGTTCATTGAAGGCGTGACCATCTTACAACACATCATTCTTCCACTGTCGTTCAGTGGCATGGAGTACAAACATTTCTGGATATTGTGTGCCATTTTGACATAACGTGTGCAGGACTGGAGGTGTTAATGGAGAAATCAGTGGCCCGAGAAAAGAATTCTGGTGAACTGTGACAATTCTGCAACTTTTGAAATCATTAACAAACGCCGATCCAAAATACCTCTTACAATGAAATTTGTTCCAAGACTAATATGGTGTGCTGCCAAAGGACAATTCGTTATTCAGGCTTGCCATATACCTGGTAGAGATAGTAGTAGGTGAAACAAGGATTCTGGACCAGAGACCCTATAACCCTTACCAAACAAGTTCGGAGTCGACTAGTCGTCAACAACCCATGATCACTATCCTCTTGATGACAAAAACATATGATAAAGTCATCATCAATGTCATGAACTTGTGAGAACTATCTCATATGACAAAATATACGACGACCGAACTTATTTGGTAAGGGTTATAGGATCTCTGATCCATAATCCTTGTTTTTCGCTACTACTGACAAATAAAATGTTGTCAGATTATTTTTAAAGTTCACACAAAATTTCATACCTCATCACCAATTATCAATGTTTCAATCGTTGATATTAAAAATATTTCATCATCACGATAATAGAGACAGAACTTTATTTTGCCGCTCACACAACCACGACATTCGAATAAATCTTTTATTTTTGCAGCTTATTAAGAGGATATTTTTTATCAATGAAATATACTTTTGATCGATCAAGATCAATGGTAAGTTTAGTATATTTTTGTTGATTGATTGGATCTTGAAAGTTTTTAAATCCTGCTGACAACTTCTGGCTCAATTGTTCAAGATAATTGAAATACTCGCTGTTACCAGATCTGATAAGTGAAAGTTTTAGCTTGTCATGGCCACTGAAACATATTCCTGATATTTCATTGTTAATTTCAACTGTCAACTGTTTGCCGTCTATCATTAGATACTTGATCTTGTTATTGTTGCTATTTGTCACTGTCAAATTTTCAAACATTATTTTTATTGTTCACACAAAATTTCATACCCTAGCCGTCTGATGAAAATATAATATCGAGTACAGATCTATCATCACAACGATACCCAAGTACAAACGTATCTACTCCATTTTCTCAATAACGTTTGTCATCAGAATTACTCAATCCGCGTTTGATAATAACATCTGTTTCAAGTTTATGATGATTTGTTCGAATAGCCATTGCTCTTATAAAACTAACACCTCCGTCAAGTGCGTACTTGTAATCATCAAATTTCATACATTTTTTAACAAAATCGCGAGGCAGACCTTTTGCTTTTTTGTTATTTTATTATTGTCTAGCAATACGGCGTACATTTTGCTGCGTAATCCAATAAAGTATTTGATGATGTGCGAGTTCATTTCATCCTTAAACTTACCAATAACCTTTTTATTTGTGTCATCATGAAATTTACTATCGCGAGGGTAATCGGAAAGATCAAACAGTTGTCGGTTATCGTAAATGTCCTGATAGACGTCCTGACATTCGAATTTGTACACAAGAGAGTCAGTATCGGTAAACAATAGTCTGCTTGACGGCCACTTATTTTTAGCAAAATTGTAATTAAAAACATACATCAACCACTTTGACAAATCTAACACAGAAGCTCCAACGTAAATTGGTTTATTTAGTTTTAGATTTGTTTTTCGTCGCTGTATTGCGACAAGATTTTCATTAAAAATTTTCATACTAACAAAATCATCATCTGATACAAGTTTGTTTCGGCGGTTGATATCATTAACTAGCTCGATATTTACTCGTTTTCTAATATTTTCCATTGTCTTACCAAAGACGGAGTTATTCATAAGCTTAAAGAAGTTTTTCTCAAAATCAGTTTTCGCTACGGCACTCCTTGACGTGTTTGAGTTAATATAACCTCTCATCCAAGGTGACTGATTAAATTTTAGTACACGATGGACTTTCTTCAACACAAGACCAGCGTCTATTGCTTGTTTGAGAACTTCATAATGAAAAACATAATTTCGCTTATCGAGTAAATTTGGTACTAGTTTTTTTACTATAGAATTTTGTCTTGGTGATGCTATTGCTTGTTGTTCTTGAGATAAGAAACTATAATCTATTATCATTGACTCTGCACAAAACGGATAATCGTTGTGTAAATTGTGTAGTGAAGTAGGATAATCGAGATCAACTTCAACAAAATACGAAACATCGTCAGATATCTTATTTTTCTGTCTCCGCTAGAAATTGGTCAGGTGCAATCCAGCAAAATCCACCATGAGGCATTGGTTCGGACATAGAACCTTCGTACAAGTTGTTGCAATCTAGATAAATGATATACTTTGATTGAAGATCAGGGTTGTACTCTTTCATATACTTGTTGTTTGCCTCCGAACACTTCTTTGTTATAACGCTAATACCTCCGCGGATACCGTTTTCGATAAAGTTAAACACATCAACGTCAGTCGGTAATTCTAGCTTTACTTTACTAAACTTTAACAGAGCATCCCAAGATAACCCAGGGGAAGAGTAATGCCAGCAAGGATCTAGTCCGTAATTGTTATAACTCACTTTTCGAAAACTCTCAAATACATCCGCCAACAATTACACATCAGTTTTCAAACACAAATCATGATAATCGCCAAACGTCTTACAATCGAATTCCTTCCAAATATCTTGCGTATACTTGTACTGGTCATCAGTTATATTTTCATTTTTAAGTTGCGACTTAAATTTATCTTTGTCAGGTAAAGACGTTTCATCAGATTTACTCCAGTCGTCGAGGTACTTGTCAATAAATTAAATTTATCTTCAAAACAGTCTTGTAGCCTATCAAACTCACTACCAGCTTTCACAGCATTTTCTACAAGATCTTCTAACGATACTAATGTAAACTGAAAACTGTCAATAAAACGCAACTTACCTAAAGTAACTGACATATTTTTCAAAATTATTTGGAATACACTTGATCACATTATCAAGTTTTAAACGAGACGTTATATCAGGATCACCAAAAGCTTCTACGATAATGTGGCTATCATATCCTCTGAAGTTGTGAAGAACAACTGGAATAAAATCTGGAGCGTGAAATTTTAAATTACATTTATCATGAGCCGCTCCACGATATTGCCCGGTCATTGACATTGGTCACGTACTTTTTTATTATCGGGAGAGTCAAAAGCTTTTTTACAAATATGACAAAATTCCGCTTGCTCATGATCGGATTCTTGTTGAGATGTCAGTTTTATCATTGGAACGATTCTTCTTAAACGATTAAATATATTATCAACTTCATTAATCAACTGCTTGAGAAGCGAAATAGCTGGATTCTTACCGCGATATAATTTAATTGGTTTGGATAAGGTCGAATCAGCACAACAAACTACCTTATACGCTGCCCCGCATGCAATATGATTTTGAGTTTTTCTTGTACTCGATTTGTTAGGATTATTTTCTACGCCAGGTACAGGCTGAAGTAAACACTCGAAGTCGGCGTATATAACGAAAGGAATTTTTAGTTTGTGATTATGATTGACAAACTGAAGAATGTTTTTATCTATGGACGGCATGGTTATTCGTTGTACGTCACTACAGTACTGCAGATGCTTTTGCAATTTTTCATTGTCAGAACAGCCATGTAAACAGCGATAATAGAAATACTTTTTATTTTTATATTTGTTATACTGTTTACCAGCCAGTCGGTTAAAGTTTTTGATCCAAACGTAATGATTCTTATAAAACAATAAGTTTGTTGTTGATTGTGAAGTTTTTTCTGAAATATATCTTGGATAAACGTTTTCATGCTCGTCAAGACCAAATACATTAACTGAGATATTATTTTGCTTTACGAATTTTGGTATTTGATTTTCTGCAACTGGAAATGTTTATGACAAGTACAGAGATTTTATAGGTGATCCTAACAATTATAAGTTTCGTGATTTTCTTGATTCAATTGTTGGTACTAGAACTTATACTATAGTGTAAAAAAATTGTAAGCAAATATTTTATAATGAAAAAACAGATCATCGATTTCAATCATATTTCAGAGGAAATTCCAAAACAAGATGTGGACGCTCTAATGCAATATTACGGATATTATCATAAAAAAACTTTGGTGTATAAAACAATGTTACAAATACTATAGCAAATTACTTCGGATAATATCATATTTACCTTTGTTAATGACTAGCTCTGGTATAATTTCAACTGGAGCATCATTAAATCCGTTTTTGCTAATAATATCCTGTGTTGGTGTTGCTCTTAAAAGAGCTTTTAAAAAAATTGAACCTCGACTTGAGACTAAAAAGATGCCTGCAAAACAGCAAGCATCACTTATAAGAAAATACTTGATTAGATACGATCTTATTTGCGAGGAATAAAATATGATATGAACGATTTAATACGTGAATTTCGTATTATTGACAGTATGTTAAAAGGTATTCTACCAATGAGAGTTAACAGGTATGAAAAAAATTATCAAAACAAGTATTGTGATGATAGGGTATGAAATTTTGTGTGAACTTTAAAAATAATCTGGCAAAATTTTATTTGTCAGTAGTAGCGAAAAACAAGGATTATGGATCAGAGATCCTATAACCCTTACCAAATAAATTCGGTCGTCGTATATTTTGTCATATGAGATAGTTCTCAAAAGTTGATGACATTGATGATGATTTTATCATATGTTTTTGTCATCAAGAAGATAGTGATCATGGGTTGTTAACGACTAGTCGACTCCGAACTTGTTTGGTAAGGGTTATAGGGTCTCTGGTCCAGAATCCTTGTTTCACCTACTACTGGGATAACCTTATAGCTGATGCTCTTTTTCGATTTCAGACGAGAAGATCTGTCACTTGGTGCCCCAAACAGATCAAACTCCACCTGTGTGCCCCCCGGCTACAGAGTGGATGCTAGTTTGACACAGTGCGTGCAGGTCTTGTGGTGTTTATCAGTGTCCAATATTACTAGGTCATGGTACAGAAATGGCTTCCAGTGTTTTGTGAATTTTTGGCCATGTCAGGCATTGTTAAGCGTTCTTACTCTTTGCTATTACTTTCAGAAGATGTTTTGATTTATTTCGTCACATACTGTCACACCAGGCTGCAGCTGCAGTATTCCACAATTAAGCTGTACATTGCATGGATTAGATTCCATTACCTACAGGCTTGGCATAGTATCCCTTTCCAGGAGTCCGACAGGCTGCAGTGTATACTTGTTGTTGTTGTTGTTATTGTGGGGCTTAATGCCATTTTTCAGCACACGATAGGCTATACATGGCGGAAAGTATTAATGGTGCAGGAAGAAACCGGGAAATCTCCGGAAAGAACCACCGACCCACGAGAAACTACTGGCAAGCTTTCTCACATATCCACATTCGCCGAATCCTAGACTCGAACCCACGCAGACAGAGGTGAGATGGCAGTGATCCGTAACGGAGAGCGCTTTAGACCACTCGGCCACTCGGGGCCCCCGCAGTGTATACTTCGTGGGATAAAAAGGAACAACATTTAAAATAATAAGCCCAGATTTCCTACTACATACAGGATGGTGATGCAGTTGTTGGCTATGTTAAGTGAGGGAGTCTTTTCAGCCGATGTGGATTTGTCGCTGCAGTGGATCTGTCTGGGATTCTTACCATGTGGTGAATTCACAGTTCGATTATTGCAAAGAATTTTTTCAGGCAACTACCAGAGGATTCGAGATGTGACATTTTCAACAGACAAAAATATGTTTTTACTGACCTTGACATCTTTAAAAATTTGACCCACTTTGTGCTGGTGTCAAGATTTCATTCTTTCGGAACTCGTGGTTGTGCCCCGTGTCCTGTATGGAGCAATATGGAGTCAGCGGCGGCAAGGTGCTTTGGCTGGAGGTCATGGTGCAAATGTTCCTTTATTTGTGGATTCCATGTTCCGTCCATTTAGTAGGGATCATTTTCTGTCGTACTTGAAGCTCCTGCTGGCACGCATGGGCTATGATGAGCAAAACGTTTTTAGTCATTCGTTGCTTATTCGAGGAGCCACAACTGCACCTGCAGTTGGCATGGAGGACCATCTAATTAGGACTTGAGAACGATGGTCTTCGTGATGTTATACGCGCTACATCAGAGTTCACCCTAACCGACTCCTATCTGCTCAGGTACAGTTGTGTACATACATTTAGTATCATGTGCTTTGGACATCAGTCCTTCCAAATGGATTTTCACATTACAAACTGACATCCTCTTGGGGGCTCGCATTTGATATTTTTTAATATCAAATTGAATTTGGCATTTTCCCCAATCGGATACTCATAAGCTATACTAATAACGTAAAGGTCATGCCCATTAAATACATTTCTTTTACAGTTTTAAATAGGAAAATATAAGAATATTTTCTTTATGCTTGGATCAGCCTAGCTCTATTCCATGCATCTGGGATCAACCCAGAATACACTCTTATGCGGGGATCAGCCTAGCATAGATTTAGTTAAGATGGGATCAGCCCAGAATACATTTAGTATGCTGGGATCAGCCTAGCACATAGTCTACTTAAGCTGGGATCAGCCCAGAATACACTTGAAATGCTGGGATCAGCCTAGCACAGATTTTACTTGAGCTGGGAACAGCCTAGCACAGTCCATGGAAGCTGGGATCAGCCCAGATCACACCTTAATGCTGGGATCAGTCTAGCACCAATTATCCTTGAGCTGGGATCAGCCCAGAAAACACAATAATACTGGGATCAACTTAGCATAGATTTATTTGAAGATTGGATCAGCCAGAATATACTCGAATGCTGTGATCAGCCTAGCACAGATTTTACTTGCTCTGGGATCAGCCTAGCACCAATTCTACCTGAGCTGGGATCACCCCAGAATATACTGTAATGCTGGGATCAGCCTAGCACCGATTGGGAATCAGTCTTTTACATTCAGATTCTAGCGCATGAGTAGTCCCCACAGAGAGAGCCAAATATTTTTAAAATATTTAAATTAAGTATTGCTGTTATTTTAGTGATGAGTTTGATGTTTTAGAATATTGGTAATAATGAATAGTGGCATGCTTGAGAGAAAGGGAGAGAGTGAGTGAGAGAGAGAGAGACGAATGCATATACTCATGTATCCTATATTTCTTACAATGTATGCATTAAATCATTCTCGTACATTTCAGTATTGTTTTATTGTGAATAAAATGATAATTTATAAAATTTTAGTTTATGCACAACTTGATGATCCTGAGTTATTGTAGGTACACATTGCTAGTGTTGCAATGAGGTTTGTCTGATAATGACCATTGAGGAAGGAATTGGTGGTGTGGTAAGATGATGTAATGTGAAATTGTAAGAATTAGTCAGTGGTTATCACTTGGATAGGGCTGTTGTACATTTACTTTGAAATTGAGAAGCAGACAGGGAATTATGCAAGAGACTGTTATTAGCCTCTTACTTGCTGTCTTCATGGGGCTTGTTGGAGGATCACGGGGGGGGGGCATGAGCAGAACTATTCCTATTGGTTGGCATTGGCAGCAGAATTCAAAGAGCCAACCAAATTAGATAATTTTACGTAACATTGCATGATCATATAGAGCACCATGTGATCAGTCACTTCTCTGGTTTTTATAATGTACAGACAATGAATGTAGAGTTCACTTCTCTGGCTTTTCAAAGGTACAGACAATGGATTTTGAGTCTCCGCATCAAACTCTTCTGATGGATTTGTGCTGGCCCGCCACCACCCCAGTCACCACCCATTAATGAATACATCGTGGGTTGTGTCTTTATGTTGTTCGTGCGCATGGGGCTACTATGGGATAGAATATATTTCCCCAATCGGATACTCATAAGCTATACTAAAACCGTAAAGGTCATGCCCGTTAAATACATTTCTTTTACAGTTTTAAATACGAAAAATGTAAGGATATTGCATTTTTCCCCAATCGGATATTCATAAGCTATGCTAATAATGTAAAGGTCATGCCCATTAAATACATTTCTTTTACAGTTTTAAATAGGAAAAATATAGGAATATTTTCTTCATCCTGGGATCAGTCTAGCTCTATTCCACGAATCTGGGATCAACCCAGAATATACTTTTATGCGGGGATCAGCCTAGCATAGGTTTAGTTAAGATAGGATCGGCCCAGAATACATTTAGCATGCTGGGATAAGCCTAGCACATAGTCTACTTAAGATGGAATCATCCCAGAATACACTTGAATGCTGCGATCAGCCTAGCACAGATTTTACTTGAGTTGGCATCAGCCTAGCACAGTCCACGGAAGCTGGATCAGCTCAGATTATACTTTAATGCTGGGATCAGCCTAGCACCAATTATCCTTGAGCTGGGATCAGCCCAGAATACACAGTAATGCTGGGATCAACCTAGCATAGATTTACTTGAAGATGGGATCAGCCTAGAATATACTCGAGTGCTGTGATCAGCCTAGCACAGATTTTACTCGAGCTGGGATCAGCATAGTAACAATTCTACTTGAGCTGGGATCAGCAAAGAATACACTAACATGCTGGGATCAGGCTAGCACTGATTGCGAATCAGTCTTTTACATTCAGATTCTAGCCTATGAGTTGCCCCAACAGAGAGAGCCAAATATTTTTAAAATATTTAAATTAAGTATTGCTGTTATTTTAGTTATGAGTTTGATGTTTTAAAATATTGGTAATAATGAATAGTGGCATGTTTGAGAGAAAGGGAGAGAGTGTGTGAGAGAGAGACGAATGCATATACTCATGTATGCTATATTTCGTACAATGCATGTATTAAATCATTTATTGCTACGTGTCTCGGCTCGTACAAAGTAACAAGGAAAAGAGTGAAGCCAACAAGCTTTGCAAATTTTAACAAAATAATTTATTTTCCTAGAAAACAAGGTAAAAATATGGAAAAAAACTTACGGTTTGCGAATCAAATACAAAAATTAATCCAATAATTAAGAATATAAGTCCTATCACTAAAAAGTTCTAAATGAATCGAAGTTCGAATCCCGATGAAGTTCCAAGATGGAGGGCGATGACGGCAGATGAAGGCAGTACTGTACTGATGTGTCAACAGTTCCTCGTTGAATCACAATTTATAATGTTCCAGTTTAGAATTCCTGAACGAATTTCAATAAATGTCTTTGTCCAAGAATCGTTATGAAGATCACTTATTTATGTTTTCCAGAGAATATAAATTATTAAATCCAAAGAAACAGAAGAATTCTAAATCAACTGGCGACAACACAAAAAACACCTTGAGCTCTAAAGGTGTTAACTACGACTGTCTCAATCCACTACAAAATATATGTTTTAACCCTCAATTTTAGATCACATGGTGGGGTCACGTGGTCACTTAATTCGAACAGCGCAGTAAAATAATATGGCAATTAGCACGTAGGCTATTTACAGGTTCGATTGTACTAAATGAATCTTACTATAAGATTCAATAATAACAAAAAATAATAAAGATTTGTTTACAACTGAGCTAACACGTGGGCCGAACATGACCTTGATTACGACCAATCATTTTCACTCTGTGTTTACCAAATTCTGAATCAAGATTAGGAAATAGGTCAGCTAAAATATAATGTAGCAAACTACTACGTTTTAATCAAGCTAAAAAGAACTGAACTGAATTTTCTGAAATAAAAGTCAAATCCAGTGATTAAAAGTTATCATTACAATAACATGTAATGAAATAAAATAAAATAAAAAAAAATATTTTAAAACTAGCACACAAGTAATTAATTACATACACGTAACAATATATATATATATATATATATATATATATATATATATATATATATATATATATATATATATATATATATGTGTGTGTGTGTGTGTGTGTGTGTGTGTGTGTGTGTGTGTGTGTGATATTTTTATGATACTTTACAGAGATATACACCATGCCGATATAGTGTCACATACCAGTCAGTCACTCTTCAACACTCAAAGTCACAACATAGCAAAATGTAATTACATGATATATTTATGAATGAAGATTACACAGCTAGACATCATAACTTAGTGTCACACTCAGATATGATAGGACTCTAGTTTGAAACTTGAGTTGTTGGATGGTAAATTTCAAAAGTTGGACATATGGTGTTGTTTAGGAGAGTAATAACATATGAAGCAAATACATTTAATTCCACGATTGCCTTCAGTAAAACCCAACCAATGAGGGAAATGAAAATGAAAACAAGCATGTACGACACATGATACATCCATCCAATGTACTATAGTCCTCTTTGTAGGTACGAGTAGGGCAAGGTTGGCTCTGGACATTATGGTCTTGTGGGTTTCATTGAAATGGACCTTAAGTCCAGCTCTCAGTGCAGAAACCATTATTTTCTTGGTAGATTTACCATGGCCATGACAACTGATATCACCTTTAGATTCCATTCTTTATTACCGTCATGGAAAGCCACAATTTCTTTGGTCCTCTATTCTTTCAACTGCTGACTAGTTCCATCATACCATGACTCTATGTTGATAATAATATGTGCTCAGGAGGAGTAGCAATAACAATATTTTCAAAGATGGCCACCATTCCATTCACACTGGATGTCCTAAGAATCTAGATCCAAAACTTGGTAACAGTAGTATTTCTTATCTGTCAAAGTCAATTTCTTCACATAATACATACTGGTAGGTGCAGGAATAATTCTGTCATGATCACTGACCTTGAACTTGATATATAGAAGTCAGAAAATCATTTTAATTTGTCTGAGACAATATCAAGGTATATCCATGTTCTATTAGTTTGGTTAAATTTATAAACAATATTTTTTGAAGAAACATGAAGAAACAACTTCCAGTTAAGTGGCAGGATGCAACGGTTTTCATCAGATATATCCACAAACAGGTTTTAATTTTTAAAAATCTAATCCTACTTATTTTATGGGGTGAAAATCCTCATGTTGAAATCAATTATCGTTCAGGAGCACCCACAACAATATAATAAAGACAGCTGCTGTGGAGGCCATATTGAACGTCACATTGGCAAGATTTTCATCAAGAAGTAACTAGACATCTAAGAAGTCTTTCACTGAAAACCTGGCATCAGGAGTAGTGGTAACAAGATTTTCAAGATGGCCACTATTAAAGCTGGTAGCTGTTATAGCTTCAATGACTGTCAGGGAGAAATTTTCATCCAGCATCAATACTAGCCACAATGATTATGTTTCTAGTTTCATAGCAATCATCTCCAAAGGCTGTTAGATGTCGAGAAGAAATATTACAAATGGATGCTGGAAAGATATTAAACATAGACACAATAGACAGTAGTGTATCCCCCAACTAATATTTTAGGCAATTACATTGTCAGAATTTCTTGTTTTATTATAGTACACCAGTCCTAGTGCATGATAAACTACTGGATAGGATTTGTAGAGGTTCGAACGGCTGATGCTGTAATTATGTCTGATTTAATCGTCTTTAATCCTGTTAAAAGATGTTTCAGCACACGATATGTTATATAGTGTTAAGTGTTCAGGTAATTGGAGCAAAGGGCCTTGCCTATAGTCACACCATGGCAGCCAACCTGGTCTGTCCTGAGCAGGATTTAAACAATCGCCCTAATGGTCTCGCGTCCAGCATGCTCACCACCGATCCCACAAGACTCCTTTGGTACCAAACGAATGGTTTTAATTTCATGAAGGGATGCTGCCTGTGAGATCGCGTTGAAGCTGGATATAAATTTTTCGAGAAGTCACTGACAATATTTCCTACTCTGAGTAAACATTGTCAAATTTATAGTGGATTTACACCATAAAATAAAATTGATGAGACATGATGCCAATATGCTGCTGCAAATTTTGGTGAAATCCTATCCAGCAATAAAATGTAACTGTTTTCTGTGATTAATAACTGATGTATTGCGAGATCAATAGGTGTTACTGGCATACACTGGAATGTATATATGTTAGAATGCTTCTGTAAAATCTGGCTAAATCCTACCCAACAATACAAGCTGACTGTCTGCTAGTAATACCTGTGGCAATATTGGAAGCATACATTCAAATTACTTGATACTAGAATGTTTTCTGTGGGTACTGGTCAAATTATCTTTTGCACAAAAGAAAAAAAATACTTGCCGGATTTTCCATTCACAAAGAACAGCACAAAACAAATGCTGGGCTACAACATCAAGAGCTCAAATGGAATATGGGTTATGACCAGGAGAGAGAGAGAGAGAGAGAGAGAGACCAGGAGAGAGAGAGAGAGAGAGAGAGAGAGAGGAGCAATTGTTAAAGGATTCATTTACTGGCAATGCTTTTTAACATATAATTTTATTTACATTTGGTAGCTATAAGCACAAGTAACCCATGTTCATGAACAAGCAATCAGACTAAAACTATCTTATATGCAAATTCCAGCAAGCAGTTCTTGATCTGTTAGACTAGTATATATCCATGAAGATGCACAAAGGATGCTGGAATTTTTTAGTTGAGTGTACTGATAGGAAAAATTCTTTAATAATTCTTGTATTGAAAACAAATAAAAGAAGCAAATAAAAACTTCTGCACATTAATAATTACTTTTTTTAAACATTAAAGAACGATAAAAAGGAATATTAATGATGAGTCTATAGTACAAGTCATACATATCATGTATGAGCATTTAGGCAAATTAAATTAAATATAAATTGTTGTTTTAAAATACAATAATAATTTTACTTAACCAAACTTTATTCAATCCTGATAATTGAATGATCTGAACCTTAACTGTTCCCAAACTTCCAGATGAAAACAGTTATTCGCTATGGACATCTACAATAGTGGCCATGTATTAAACATTAAAGCTGGTCAAGAAAGGAGCACATCGAATCCAATCGTCACAATTTAGAGTAGTATGAATTTGTTTCTCAACATGCATAGCTTTCACTGTGACATCAGAGCATGTGACATTCAATCCAGATTGTACTTGATAACACCGTTAGATTGATTGTGTCCAAAAATGTCCACATACTTTAACATCTTTATTTGCCGTACATACTTCTCAATGTATGTATATAATGACATTCCAAAGGAATATGGATATATGAGGATCCAAATAAAGAGAATAATTGCAATTTAAAGGTGTGTAGAATCAAATGCTAAAAACTGACACTCATTACTAAAATAACAGGTGTTGAACGCCTACATGACCTTCATGACTTTTACTTTAGAATAAGACATTATGTAATGAGACTGCATAAAAGCATTAGATATTGGCCTGTTATATGGAGGTCTAAGTTTTGATGCATAAACAGTGTTTACAAAGTATAGTCATACTTGCAAATATTTGGTTCCCTAGGAAAATATTCTTAATTTTATTATGGGACTTTCATGTTTTAACTTGCCATAAGTTCAATTACACTGTATTTTACGTTTATCTGAATTCCTATTAATAAGCCATAAAGTATGAAACATTATTGTAAGACATTTTAGAAGTGACGAGTTTTAACGTGAGATAAATATCCCCATCATGCAAAATTTTGAGAAAAAATGCGTTTAGTACTATTTTTTCACCATAAAGCAAAAATGAAGTCACAGTAACCTACTGAACACTTTCATTGCAAGATAAAACACATTTTGTAAAGACAGGAAAAAGTAAGCTCAGAATAATGGTCAAGAACAATTTTGTTTCAAATTTAATAGTTTTAGTGTGATTAAAAATGACGGAAATATTTAAAAGTAAAAGAGAATTATCAAGATTTTTACCAAAGGTAAACCAGAAATAAAGGTGGAAGTGACCCACTTTGGGAGTGCAACACTACTTCTTGCAAAGGTAGAGCCATATTTGCAAGTCTGGTTGTAAAAAGGGATGAGATCTTCAAAATCTAAAGCTGTGGTATTTGTATACGGAATTATAATACACCAATTTTGTTGTATAAGACAAATTTACAGTAGAACCACAAATCGGCAGATGGAGGCATGCCTGGACAAAGTGAACATATGCACAGTTACATCACCTGTTTCACCTGAGTTGTTGATTGCAAGAGCATGGCATTAAATTTAATTGAAAAAAAAAAATGAGTAACAATTCTTAAAGAAAACTTTTAAAATAGACATGTAATTCTGATTAAAGTTCAAGGTACAATAATGCTAGAAATTAAGAATTATTGCTTTCCATTTTACATAGAATCATGTTCAAGTAAATAGAATAATATTTTTGTAAACATGTGATGTATAGAATGTACAGCAAGCATAGAATGTACAGGAGGTATGTGTATAAAAATTTTAAACAGATGCATGTTTACTATTGCATTTGCTTCAGACTTAACTGCCAGCATATCTATTTTTTATTTTAAATGACCCTGTCTTGCCACAAATTATAATAATCATCACTAATAAATCAACCTAATTTAATATCTATCTGTAGTAATCACTATGATATCAGACTGTCAAGTAGCAAACATGCAAACAAATAAACATTAAAGCTGGTGAATTCAAGCAGACATAAACATCAATCAATCTATACTGTGCATACAAGTAAATAAAAATTAGTGTCATTTTTTCACAATTAATATTTAAATTATACATCATGGTAATCCAGAGCATGAAACCTTCAGCATCTCGTCTTCATGTTGAGAATGGTAAGCAAACAAGATTGATAAGTCTTACAGTACTGAAAGTTGTAAACTTCAATCGCCTTATTTCACTTTATACTTTACAACTCTAGAGATGCATCATTCGTCACACCGCTGGAAAACAACACAATGTATTCCAACAACTGCTACCTCAAAAAGTACATGTACATATATTTTACAAAAAAGATAATTGTGATAAATGATAGCAAATACTGTATTCCATCTAATCTATTTTGCATTCATTAAAATCTCTGTATTACACCAGAAATACCTACATTTTTTATTAGTATTGTTCTGCTCAATATGATCAGCATCATATCATCACCAAGTTAATAATAACTTACAAATAATTTTAATTTGCAAAACACCAAATTACTGAAATGGTAAATTAAATCTAAATTAAACACACATCCCAAAATAGACTTGTATTGCTCCAATGGCATATACTAGTTTAAAAGGCAAAATTAGTAATAATGCAGGTGCCTTGAAAGACTCGTTACAGTAATATTCAGCTGTGCGGAAGAAATTAGTGATATCTGACACACTATTTTTACTGTGTTTCTACTTTGAACAACTTAGGGTGAAACAGATGATGCATTGGTGTTTCTTATATGAATGTTAAAAGTGTCCATGGTATGATACTATCTTTAACAATTGCTCTTTTATGTTAAGACAGTTTTGGAGAGCAAATCCTTCTATGACAGTGGTTTTTTTTTTTTTATTAAAACAAATAGGCATTCCTACCAAGTTTGAAATTGGCTCAGCAGTTCTTGTAAGGAAGTCAGATATTGGTTTTCAATCTGGTTGCTAAGGAAGACATAACATTGCAATGGGAGCCATCCAAGACAAAATGTTTATGAGTATGTACTTGCAAACATTCCTACCAAGTGTAAGCAAAACTGGCTCAAACTTTTCTGAAGAAGGTGAAAATAGGTTTTGCATATGGTTGCTATGGAATTAACACCAGTCAAGGGAACCGCCCAACAAAATTCTTGACAGAGCTTGTCCTATCAAACACTCCTACTAAATTTGATCAAAACTGCTTCAGCCATTCTACAAAGTCAAAATAGGTTTTCCATCTAGTTACAAGGGAAGTCACCCTGCTGCTTGGGAAGCCAACTCAGTACAATTTTGATACAGAATGCCCTAAGAAACATTCCTAAGAGACTTAATTAAAATAATTCTGGAGAAGAAACTGAAAATAAATTTCCATATGGTTGCAATGGAAGCTATGGGAGTCAACTCAGACTTAGTCTTCAAATATGTCCTAACAAACATTCCAACCAAGTCTGATCAATTAGCTCAGCCTTTCTAATGAAGTCAAAAGTAAGTGTCTCTAAGGAAGCAATACTAATGCTACGGGAGATTCCCAGAAACTTAAATTTGATGGAGAAAATGCTAAGAAACATTCCTACCAAGTTTGATCAAAATTAACTGGACAATTCTAGGTTGGCCGTATTTTGGTTGCTATGGAAGCTACAATGTTGCTACGAGAGCTGTTCTGAACACAATTGTAGTTGATCAGGTTCTGAGGAACATTCCTGTCAACTGTGATGCAAATTGTCGAAGCGGTTTCTATGAAAGGAGAAAAGAATATCATTGTTCATGGATGATGAATGACAATGACGCTTGCTGGATGCGGGGCAATATCATAACCTTATAGTTACCTTATGGCCATTTGAGGTAAAAATTCAACAATTTTCTAAAATATATATTGTTAACAAGTGAACATGCATCTTCTAATTGTAACTTATTACTTCTTGTATTTGATTTGTTAAAGACTGCAATATTTTCTTGCATTTTATTGATAAAAGCTTATCAAAATTGAATTAAATATCAGATAGGCTTCTTGCCACTTTTGAATTTTGAATTAAATTTTATATTTGTACACAGTAATTCAGCAAAATTATTCATGCAAAAACATACCAATCTGCAACCTATTATACCTGGCTAATGGTTAAAAAATAGTGAAAATTTTACCGAAATTAATAACTCATCACTGTCAAATTTTGAAATATTCCTAAATATACAAATATTTTACATCAAGTATAATTTATAAATATGATTAAATAAATATAATAAAACAAGCTGCAGGTATTTACTTCTAGAAGTTACTCTACTAATAGGCATGATGTAAGATTGGCGTCTGTTCATTGCTGTGCATTAAGATACATGCAAATCAGTATAAATCATATATATATATATATATATATATATATATATATACATATATATATATATATATATATATATATATATATATGTATGTAGGTATGTATGTATGTGTGTGTGTGTTCTGAACTCGTTTCCATTCGGCTACGAGTTGTTGTAAGAACCAGACTCCGACAACAAACTTTCGTCAGCGGAACAACATAATTTATAACGGACAACGCGCATGGTACGTGTTTTTGCCCTATAATCGTGAAAGGATAATTTACTTTTGTTTTCCTTGGGCATTTGGATCGTTTGTTGTTCCTGGCACTATTTCGCCGCGACGTGTTGGAGTAATTTTTCTTCTTCTTCAAAACCCATGAAGACAACGATAGTAGATATACATTTTGCCATTATACTTATTCTACTGAGAGCAACACAATTTGCTAAAGTTTTTGATCCAAACATAATGATGCTGATTGTATAGGAGATTAATGGTGTCCCGTGATGCCTTCAATGAGATGTACATAGGATAGTCCGAAGACATTGACGGAGAGATCGTTTTGTGTTTAAAATTTGGGTACGTCTTTGATTGCTGCTGGAAAGGTGATTCTTGTGGTGTTAGCGGTATGAAAATAGGGTTTGTATTTGGATACACGATCCACATGTTCTTCTGCTGGATGTAACGCGGAAAGGATCGCCCAGTTGAAGCTGAAGTCATTGTTGTTTTTCCCGTTGATGCAGCTTTTTGTTTTCACTTTTCCAGCAGCGATCAAAGATGTACCCCAATTTTAAGCACAAACGATCTCTTCGTCAGCTTCTTCGGACTAGAACAAAACAAAGCGGACGATAAACGGTTTGTGATGTATTCCATGTACATTTCATCGAAGACAAAAGGAATTTATCCCTAGGAATACATCGATGAAAGGCCTAGGTTCGAGGAAACTGCTGCCATCCAAAGACGAGTTCTATTCCGACTTAAATTTATCCAGTATCACCGACGACGAATACGATTATGCAAACAAATTCTGGAGCGAGTTTGACTGTAAAAATCTCGGAGATTATCACGACCTGTATCTGAAAACATATGTTCTCTTGCTCGCGGACGTGTTCGAAAATTTCAGGATAAACTTGGATAGACCATTACCAACTCGATCCACTCTGGTATTTCTCCGTGCCAGGACTTATTTTGATGCACTACTGAAAATCGGGAGTCACCTTAAAACTCCTTACCAATCCGGACATGTTCATGTTCACCCAAAAAAATGAAACGAGGTGGAATTTCCGTCGTTAGTAAAAAGAAAAAAAAAAACACGCTGTCGCCAACAACAAATACTTGACTTACTACGATCCCACGAAGTCACACGTTTACATCATTTTCCTCCATGCAAACAATCTCTAATGATGGGCCACGTCACAACCGCCTCCCACAAGCGGATTCCACAGGATCAACGGAGAACAATTCGTGGAGTAATTACAATATGATATTGTGGATGATCCCGATGGCGTATCCGATGGCTATTTCGTCGAAGTCTATCTCCCCTATCCGGAACGCCTACACGAACTCCACAACGATTATCCTTTCTGTGCGGAAAGTGCTCTCGTAAATAGTCACAGGTTAAGCGAACAACAACTCAAAACGATATTTGATATCGGAGACGCCAGTGTGACAAAAATTGTTCCTAACCTGCGCAACAAAACAAATTGCATCATGCATCATCGGGTGCTGTTACAGGCTATCCAACACGGACTCATTCTTGAAAAAGTTCATCGCGTTCTCAAGTTTAAACAATCACTGTGGATGAAAAGCTACATCAACTTCAACATGAACCAGCGTACAAAAGTTACCACGGTTTTTACAATGACATCTTCAAACTCATGAACAATAGCATGTTCGGAAAAAAACATGGAAAACAAACGAAATAGAAAAAAAAAATCGAAGTCGTTAACAACGTGGGCAGACGGGATAAACTTGTCGCCGATCATGCCTTTGTGAGAAAGAAAATCTTTGATGAAAATCTGGTCGTGATCGAATCCAGAAAAACCATTCTCAAACTCGATAAACCCATCTATGTCGGTGCTGCCATACTCGATCTCTCCAAAAGTTCTCATGTACGAGTTTCATTATGACTTTATCAAAAACAAATACGGAGATCGGACCACTCTGCTCATGACCGATACAGACTCGCTCGTGTATGAGATCCAAACCGAAGATTTCTACGATGATATACTCGATCATAAACAACTTTTAGATCTCAGGGATTTATAACAGACATTGCCTCCTTTCCACTGCGAAGACAACAAAATGGTCATAGGAAAGATCAAAGATGAAACCCATGGAAAACCCATCACATAATTCATCGATATGAGATCCAAAATGTACAGCTTCACACTCTAAGGCGGACATGCTAAGAATAAAGCCAAAGAAGTAAAAAAAAGGCCGCCAGTGATAAAGTGGCCACGCTCGATCATTATCATCATCAAGCACTTCAAGACAGCTTGAAATACTACTCCATGAAAATAATTCGATCTCATTCCAATCACATCTCTACAGTGTTCATCAACAAAAAAAGGATTAAGCGCGTTCGATGATAAAAGATACTGCTCCGATGGAAACAATACATTAGAGAAAGGACACTGTAAAGTCCACAACCAAAACTGAGCCAGAACTCTCATCAATTGAATACCAAACAAAAGTGAGCCAAAACTCTCCTCAATACATACCTAATCAAACCTAATCAAAACTGAGCCAGAACTCTCGTCGATCCTCCGACATACTGAAGGCTACAGATCTTACATGTGATGAGATAAATTACATTCCCTGTTTTGCACGTGTTGTTTTGACCATGTATGTTCAGTTATTCTCTAGTCACTGTGCTAGAAAATGTCCTGATCTCCATCATATGTTGACATGTTTTGCACTTTTTATTACTACAGAGGCCAGATTTACTAGGGTGATCTTGGTTAGTGATTGGCGTTAGCTTCGCCCTGACTAGATGTCCTTGAGGTTTTTTGGTCTCCGGTAGGCTACTACAGGTTTCTTCGGGAGGACTAAGTTTAAGGCGTCACACCATTCCACTATAGGCTCGTGATCGCCTCGCTCGAGAAAACTCCATATGCGTCTCCGATTTACTGCCTACTGTAGTTATCGATTGGCGCCTTGGCAGATTAGCTTTAGTTAGTGGTGATGTACGGAACAAAGTAAACCGAGAAATCTTTGGGGTTTTTGTGCCTAGATCTCAAAGACGAACATTGTTCAGATTAGGTCCTCAACAACCAAACTTACCCACCACTGATGTAAAAAGAACTAAAATTTGAATAGGTGAGTGTTTTAATTTAATAATTTGAGATACTGAATTGTCAAACCGAGCCGTTACTACTCGTGCACACATGTACACGTATATAATCTCCATAATTATTTCAGAGAGAGAGAGAGGGAGGGAGAGAGCCGTTGCTTTCAAAGAATCTTACAAAGAAAACCATTGCACCAGAAATAATTGTTGCACAGGTATTCACTCGCGTGTGCCGCGGAGAAAAAAATCATTTGGGATAGAAGGTCTTCATCCTGATTTATAATCGCATTCTGAAATGCCCATACACTCACTAGTTTTTCCTGGTAGGTGGTCATCGATATCTTAGATGTTGACCAGTTCAAAATTGTGTTTGCAGCTGTGAAATGTACCTATGAAGAATCTACTGCATTTTGTTTTAATGACGCAACATTAATTTCAGTTGTATAATAAGTACAAATATTGATATAACTGGTATATTAAACATTTTCACAGGGAATGTCCGTCATGCACAAAGTTATCTTCCTCAGAATATTTAGTGTGTATTTTATGGACTTAAGATGTTTGGTCCGACCGTTTGAAAGACACACAAGGTCATGCTCTATATCGTTCTGAATATCATGTTCTAACCATTCATCCACACTTAGACTCGCTGATCAGTTTTATGAGGGAGGTCAAGATGTCACCTCCATCCCACCACAAAGATAGCATAAAACAGCACCAGTATCAACGATCACTTCAGATCCGGTCGAAAGCATACCAGGTGAATAAAGTCAAGATATATTGCATTTGCGTATGATATGCATACCACAGAAACCACTGTTGTCTAGAATGTTGATGAGCTAGTTGGACGATACCATGACCATTTTAAATCCAATAAGAAGCCCACTGGGTACAAGTTCCTATCCCTGCCCATGCATTGACTATGGATTGTTTAAGTGGGCATACCACATACTCAATATTTATCATGCAGACGTACCTAGCCTAGAAAAGGATATTACGTCCATCAGTATGTCTCATCCACATTGTTATCAAGTGTATAGAGAAGCATATAAAACCACATGTAAGTGTGGAGCATTGTGTCGACTTCCTCACTTCTCATCTTTGCATCTCTGATGATCTTCACCTAGCCAAGAATGCCGGAATCAACCATGCTACATTATCATGGTAGTAGACAGGGATGCTTACCACACATTATCGAACGCCCTAAATGGGCTCTTGTAACCTTAACTAGATAAATACAGACTCCCGAGCTCTTCTTCTCTCAAAAACCACCATGCAGCAATTCCGTGTTCTCTCCCCATCAGTTCGTCACTCCTGTTTTGGGGTCGAACCCAGGACGAAAGCATGCAGCATAGGAGTTGCTCCTCCAACTCTCTCTGAGATCCCATATCTATGTACATTCCCCAGAGAAAGGATGATTGGTATCCGAAAGATTCCAACACTTAATGATTTGCTGTCTCTCCCGTCCACTCGCGACATTTCTGTAGTCACCAGACTTCTGTTTCATTAAACTTGTCTGAAGCCATTTCCCACAAATGATTGGGTCATCAAAGTCATTTCAGAAGGGCTTCTGAGTTCAAACAAGCTCACATTACATTCGTCATCCTCTTTCATGACAGAGACACCAAGTGACTACATGAAGGTAGACAATTTAAAGGAGAGTTTTTGTGGGTGGTTGAGTTATTCCAAAAACTAGACTTCCGGGCTTCTATTCCAGACTGATTCTGGTTTTGAAAGTCTTTGGTAAACTGAGACCTGTTATATTTCAGATCAGTGACAGGTGCAGTTCACTTCTATCATATATAGATAGAAAGACCTTTCTGACCTTTTTGGAGGGCTGGATTCCAGAGTAGACAGAAAGTAATTCATAATGTTAATGTGATTGGAGATATTTTAGAGAAACTAGAAATTTACTAAAAATTTTCCTTCCAATCAAATTTAAAATATTTCCCGATTTCCTAAATTATTTTCCAAAACTCATTACCTGGACCCATTGCATCCATGCAAGATATTCTTGCTTCATGTGCCATAAAAAGAAGTGGTTATGGACATTGATGTGTGTGTGTGTACATTCCTGAGAGAGAGAGAGAGAGAGAGAGAGAGAGAGAGAGAGAGAGAGAAAGAGGGAGAGAAGGAGGCATGGGATTCTTGTTATAGAAAAAGAAACTATGCACACAGTAATTTGCAAATTTATTTTGCAATTTATCAAAATTTTATTTAATGTGTCCCAAGTATAAACAAAGGTAAAAAAAAGAATCGTGCAACAAAATATGAATAAACCTTTGAAATAAAACAAGTGAGCACACAGTGATAATGTACAAGTTTTGATATTCAGAATTTCAGTTTTTACGGTATCAAAAATTTGTATTGGTAATTCCAAAATTGTACTCATCTTATTCTGCAATTAGTGCAAAGCTTAGTAATCATCTAATAAAAAATGTAACAAAAATCATTTTTTGAACCATTTCTGTCTGATGAAGTAGGTGGACAATTTCCAAATTCTCTATGATATTCTGAGGAAATTTCATGGAAAAATTTGTTTCTTCTTCTGCTATGTGCATCTATTAATGAAGAACATGAGCTGTGACACAAAACAAAAATATTCACAAGAAATTGTCTTAGTATCTCATCATTTGTCTTAGGAAAGTACATGAAAGTACTGGATTTGTCTTGCAAATTAGTCATCCTAGTCTGAAATGAATAACTGAAAATTTCTTACCATTTCAATGTTATCTAATGTAAGAAACAACATCCTAACATTCTGATGTTGTTATCTCCTCCATATTGTATTTAAAACCCTAATTAAATGGTCATAAAAGTTTTTTTGTTGTGGAAATGTTGATTTCTTTTTGGTTTTGAAACATATTAAAGGAATAAATGGCTTCTCTTTCAACACAGCAATTGCTAATTACCATCTGGATGCAAATTCCTCACCAGAGTTACCTCTCTTTACAAAACAATGCAACCTCTCATTGACTAAACAACACTTCACCCACAAGTCATCAAAAGTGCATTTTTACGTTAAAATTAACAGCTATGTGATGAAATAAAATGTTTGTTAATGTGTTAAATGTCAGAAAATGATGAACGTTTAAAATTATACTTTTATTTATATCAGAGTTAGAAAATGGGGAAATGTACATTTTGTCCTATTCAATAAAATGTTCATAAGCACCACAACTCTTGTGATAGGCAAATTATCTATTTACTGTTGCATTGGAGTCTGATGAAAAATTGAGAAAATATTTACCAAGGGCATCTATAGTCAGAGAAATGTTACTGGAAAAACTTCAAAAAATTCAAAAGACCAAACAAATATATTCTTTACAACAATAGGATGCATAGCCATGAGTTTAAATTCTTAAGAAAATAGTTTTTTATTAATATTATTTCTAAATGTTTATAGTGTTGAACCCATGTTTGATCTTTTCCTCTAATGTTTGAAAGGTAGGTAATATGTCCACCTGCTTGAGTACTGACTTGATTTCTATTACAGATTTTAAGTACAGTTAGTAGATATATTCTCTTTTTCCTAACTGTACAATACATAATTGAGGGCTATTCCATTAAAATGTACCTGACTAAAGGCAAACACTTTTCATTCTGTTTAGGTTGGTATCTGAACTTGTTATCCTTCTGTGTTTTTTCTGCTCTTTTTTTCTGTATAATTGTAATTCTTCAACAGTGGTTGTATCCTTAGAAATAAGCTGTATTCTTCATTCACCCCACACTTCTGTATATTTAAATGGAATTGCCTATATAATAACTTTCCATATTCCGAGTAACATTTTTATTTTTTCTTAATTTTAACAAGCTGATTTAATAGTAAAAACAATATTAGCAATGCAACTAAAAATATACCAAATATATTCCAATAGCAGATTAAGAGAAAAAATTCTTATACTTAACAAAGTTCTGCATGCTATTGGCACTGGCACATTTTGCTATTCTATAAACCAATTCATTCCAGTTACTTTCTTTCTGATGTCTTTCTCCTTCTTTGAATATTTCTTCTGGGTGAATTAGGAGTTTGTTGGGTTTTTTTTAAAACCCAAGAATTATGACCCCTTTTTTCATGCCATGCAAAATTAGAACATTTTACTCTGGGCAAATTCTGAGTGTGGTGACACTTATTTTAATCAGTGCATATTTGTGGTTGAGATAATCTGGATTTCATTGGAAGCTCTCAATGGCTAAATGTACAAAACTTGATCAAAGATTGGGTCTGCAAAACAGTGTTTCCTGATGCCAGTCTTTGCTAAACTGTGGAATAGCCCCACCATCATGCGATTTGAATTTATGATGTTATATTCTCAACAGATGTATCACCTGCCATTGGATAACTAAATATATGTACATTTGAATCAATACACTGACAATGTATGTAAATAATACAAGACATATTTACATTTGAAACTGTGAATACTGTATTCCTTCCATATTTCTGAAAATTCTTGACATTACATCTCTCATCTGACCACAGCTTTAATACTTGTCATTCCCAACTTCAATAGTATTCACCATTCACACCATACAGCTGATAACTGAATATTTGTATACTGCTGTAGCCAATAATTAAATGCTTTCGTATTAGTTATTAATTACTATGTAAACATCATTATTTTTTTTTTTATTAATTTATTTTAGATGTCACAATCATCTAGCTGTATGCATCATTTTAAATGGTCTATACATTTCTTTGTAAAATAATTAGGAACTAGATATAACAAGCTCACATTATAACATCTCTTACAGTGCTTCATCTATTGTAAGAAAAATATGGAAAAAGATAAAATTTGTCCTGTGTAGTCACTAGAAAGAATACAGTAATACCCACAATGCCCTTGTGCTGCTTATCAGTCAATTGCAATGCCTTTCTATGTTGAAGAATAGAGGCAATTTTGGCAGCTCTATACATGTCTTTTGAATAAATCACAATCATCTTGATGGATTTGTAATTTGAAGTACATGCATCCATTACAAATTTCATATTTGTATATTATTTAGTACATACAAATTATGACATACACTTCACATTAAATCATTCCTTGATCAGACATAATACCTTATTATACCATTTATAATTCTACCTTAACAAAGGCTGCAGAAATTACCATATAAGAATCCATTTCTAAAATACATGCAACTGACATCATTACCACACAGGAACACTGTGGTTATTTTTGAGAAATGTGAAGAATATGAAATCATGATATATCAAAATAATACAAGCAGTTATTAAATTTACAATTTGGAAACTCATGAATCATAAATTAGAATCTGAAAACTAAATAAAACCAGACATACTTTTTCAGGACTCTACTTTTCTACCATGGTATAGTATAAGCTGCTGTCTTTTTCCATTTTTGGTTTATGAAGACCTTGTAGGACTCGACTTAGATATAAAGAAGGTAATTTCATAGAGTTCTTAATGATGGTACACAAAAATGGCTGCCTCTTTGGTTAAATTTTAACAACACTATCACCAGTACACTATTACTTTCAAATAATTTTGTAGAAGATGCTGTCATTGTTGAGCTGGAATGCAGTGCACAATAATTTGTTGCAAGACACTTATTCATATTTTTGCCTACATAGAATTAAGACTTCATCCAATAAGCAAATATGCATCACACTTGTTTCACCAATTTTTCATTAGAAGTGTTAAAATTGATAAGGCTGTTGAAAATTTGCTTAAGAGTAATTTTTATACATGTTGTAAACTAACATCATATAAAACCATGGCTAAAATTGCAGAGGTACATCATTCAGTACATTTATCAACATTTCAAAAATTAAGAATATACAAACATGTCTGCCATAAACATGGACATATTATATTTCTTAAATCATTTATAAAATCCTACACTGTCATAGCACATTTAATGTAAAAATGTTTTGTTTTAAATGTTTTAAAAGGCAAAGAATTTAACATGAAACAGATTGAAAAGTAATTAAAGATTTAACCTGGATGTAGTAAAGATATATTTGTATAAAAAAAATTAGTTGACATCTTACTATTAAATCTTTTTACTCACTGCTTTTCTTAAAAGCTAAATCCTGAACAGCTGGTGGGGAGAGAACTTACGAGTGTGATATTAATCATTTAAAGCATGATGGATTCCCTTTAAATTTCTCATTATGTTTAATATACAGTCAGTAATTTTTAAAAGGTATTAACTGTCTTCCTTTATTTTTATAATTAAGTCAAACTCTTCTTATGATAATGACATTCATCAGCACACTGTTAATTGTACCTACATTTTGAATTTCACACGTACCAATCTGCAAACGTCTGTAGCTGTTTAATGGTTAAAAATCAGCAATGAGTTATGCAACATGTTTATCATGTTTTGCTTTAAATGTCAAAATGTTCCTAAATATGATATATTTGAAATAAAGTATCATTTACAAATATCACTCAGGTAAAGAAACAAGACAAGCTACAGGCATTCACTTCAACTTGTTATTCTATAAATAGGCATGATGTATAATGGCCATGTGCTGATTGTGATGCATTAAAAGATGCATGCTAAACAGTACAAATTATATATATATATATATATATATATATATATATATATATATATATATATATATATAAAGTATTCTCTTGCACAACATAAGACTTGAAAATTATACTATTAAAAAAGTACTTACTTGATATTACATGGAAGGGAAGAAAAGCAAACAACACCACACATGTACATATAATTGGCACTCCATCACTTTATCATAATATATTTACTAGCTGTCTCTGAAGATGTTTAATTTCCTTTGTTAAAGAGAAGGCAGTGATTGTCATTACATTTTAAAGACTAGTGCCATTTTAGTACACATATAACTTCATATTTCATACACTACTTTAATTACAAAAAATTACATTGTGCTTCATTAGGATGAATGACAATATTTTAGCATTACTCCAACAGAGATCTGACCATTTCACTTCCTTCTGTACTGATTTTAACTTTCAAAATACCAAGGGTACAACATTCAATACACAGCTTAAAAACTAATTTCAAGGTTAATTATCAAGACATGTCTTCCTTAAATACTTTATATATATATATATATATACACACTTTATGTCATAAAACAAATTCTTGTTAAGAAAATGTTTTGTTTAAACTGATTTTATCTCTACCAGACTGTGTGCTTTTGATCAGTTAAGAAGAAAAAGAAGTCCATTGATGCAGAAAGAAGCTCCAAGACCCAATAATGTAGAAAAAGATCATTCTGAGATAATATTGACTTATATGTCACTATGAAAGTAGGTAATAGTGACATATCATAAGCTTTATCTCTGATCTTGGAGTACTACATGCTTATGTGTACCTGGACCAAATTATCTTAGAGTGAAAGAGCATAACTAAATGTTGGTGTGATTTCCTAAAAACAGATACAACAGAGTTTTACACAATTAATAAATGGTAAAACATTTCTAATAAAATGGCAAAAAATGACACATAAAAAAACTCCCAAGTATGCTTGTTGTCATGTCTTAATAAGTAATGAAGATCCTTAATTTATATATAAATTTATCACAAGCAAAGTCCCAAACTTTTATATGCATGAATCCTACATATACATGTATGGCATGAATCATTCAAACAATTTAGGTACATCAGTATGTCATTTTAAAAAAATGCTATTACAGAAAACTTTGTGCTTGCATGAACTGATTTTATCTCTACCAGACTTGTTTGTTTTTGACCAATCATTTACCAATCATTCTGCAAAACAATCCACATATTCAGTGATAAAAAAAAAATTCAGTCCAATGATGCTGAAAAAAAATCATCATTTGAAATAATATTGGCCTGAAGTAAAACATTACTGTATAATTATGTAGGTGCTGGTAACATATCATTACCTTTATTCTTTTACCTTGTGGTACTCCATGTATATATTTATATGCAAGTTGTTTTCTTTATCATAATATTTTTAGAATTTAATGTTTAATTGGCACTATATAGCCAGTATTATGCTAACATGCTGTTAAAACCTAAGCATGTATATTATTCTTATTAGCCAGCCGTGTTTTTGTGGTCACATGTCAAGTAAAACAGCTTAACTAAGTGTTCATGTCATTTTCATGATAAAGAAGAAAACTGAGTACTTCTAATTACAGGTAATGTATAGTTATTTGTTTAAACTTAAATTTGAGAAAAAAAATGTAAAATAAGAAAACTCATGAGAAAACTTGTTGTCAGTTGTCATGTCTCGATAGTAAGCTTTCATGAATGGGGAAACTCCCATCACATAATACATATATTTAACAGGAAACAGGAAAATCATTTACCCCCACTACCTTCCAAACTCGTGGTGGAAAAAAGACCACTGTTCCTGCAATCACCTATCCTGCTTAATAAAGTAAAACAAAATTATAATGCAAATATGAACAAGGTCAACATATAAGATTATGTCATAAATAACAAATGCACAATTATCTAATTTGTTATATTAATTATTATGAAAGTCAAACATTTTAAGGCTGGAAAAATAATCATTTTATACTAAAAAGACCCCATCATTTTCACAGCATATGAAGATATCCAGGTAATTCAAATTTATTTTTGATATATTTAATACACAAATTGTTTTACAAATTTATTGAACCACTACATTATATCACTCTAAACTTGAAAAAAAGGTTAAAAGTCCTAGTAATTACGAAGGTCCAATGTATCAAATGTATGTCAAATAAATCTGTCTGTCTGATGTTGCAATTGTACGACATACAAAATAATCCACTACTAGTATTGGTAAAGATTTCATTCAAGTGGATGACATGTAGTGACATCTGTGTCAGATGCCTGAACTGCAACGCCATGCACGCCTGCATGCATTCAGCAAACTCTTGATATATTTTGACCTTCAGCCTTGCAAGCAAATCACGAGTTAATTGACAAATATTCTGCCAAGAACTAAATATATTACATTTTACTTTGCAATGCATAGTGTTTGGAAACCCGTTTATGTCAGCACTAATTTATGATGCAAAAACCATGACTTTATGACATGAATATTCAACTTTCTATCAAAAAAATTATTCCTCTTAGTCTCTTTTGGTGTATGAATACCCTCCATCTTAGACATGCATCATCAAGACAGTTTTATATATATATATATATATATATATATATATATATATATATATATATAATTGCACCTGAAATGCTATAAAACATTCAGATTCAGCATAATGTTAAAATAATGACACTAAGTATAAAAAATAGGCTACAAAATTACAAATTTGTCATGGATGTATATAACAGCACCTTGATATATCATATCATGATTTCTCATATTTAATAATACTTCACTGTCACTTACAATACTTTGTCATAGTAAATTAAATCTCAAAATACTGACCTGTCAGCTTATATTCTAAAGTTTGTTTATTATGTTTGTATGCACACATTATTACAAGTGTACTTATTTCAAAGCAGTTTCATTTATTTCATTCTATACTGACCTTAAAGGTATGACATTGTATACCATCATGCTCAACAGCAAATAAAATAAACAAATTTCATTTATGTTAAATGTTGTAAGTATCAGCAATGGTGTTAAATTGACATTATAGTACTTTTAACTTTCTAATGGATGTTTTAAATATGCATTTTCATATTAAAATACTACTCACTGACAATAAAATCCTTTTACAACAAAGACACCACAATCTCCATTAGTACAATCTCATTCTCTCTCTCTAACATGAAAACATAATTCTGTAGTAAAAGGATCAATTTAATCCAATGAAGTAATTCATCATTATGATAGAGTAACCACCTCTACTTAGCAGTTATCATTCATTTTAAGCTAATGTTCTTCAATTTCATAAAAGCAAAAGTTTTTTTTTGGAAATTTCCTGTTCATGAAGGCACATTTTCTCCAGGCCATTTTGGACCTTACCCTTATGTGGGTCATCAATGCCAATCAGACCTTTCAAAAGTCTGCAGAAAAATTCTTTACAACAAACAAATACTACATAGACAAAATTTTACATAACAAACAAACAAATAGTGCACAGACAAAATAAAAAATGAAAACTGTTCAATACTCTTGATGAAGAAATGTATGATCCAACCTAATCCATCATGTTATGGAATTAAAAGGAAAAAATATTCATATTAAAAAATAAAAAATCCACAATTTCATGGTGAATGGATTCAATATTGATCCCAATATGAACAGCAAAAATTATGAAACATGATATAGTCCCCTATTAAAAAAATTAAATCACTAATTAATTAAGATTACCTCAATATTTACACTGTGCACACTGGTCAACTGATTGAAACAAAACTATTCCCACCACAAATATTGGAAATCATCACCAGTAAATGGCATTAAAAAAGCATTAAAATTTCTGCTGTAAATGATATATGAAATACTATAAGCAAATTAACCTGCCTGAAATATTTTTATACTGTATATATAAAAACTGAAATTACGTAACTTATGGTTCGATGCCTGTATGGAAAAAATCCAATCTGTAGAAACATTGTGTTGTACATGCACACATCAATCTGTGACACACCATCAGGTTTGCAACTCTGATAGGCAAGAGATCAAAGATATATAAACACAAATATTTACTACTGCTACTAAATTATATCTGTGCAAATAAATGTGCCATTTGTTCAAATTTTTTAGGGCTTAAATAGGTACACAATTAAAGATGATAGAAGATAAAATTGTCTTGTCTTTATTCCAACATACAAAGAACGTAAAGTCATATAACCTAGCCCCAAAGATCATAAAATTAGATTAATCCAATATAATCAAATAACCAATAAAAACTGAAGTTGTCATCCTGTAACACACAACGTTAAGTATCAAGTTTACATTCTCCTGTCCAAAAGTGTACAGAGTAAAATTATCTTAATACTAATGGAACCCCACTAACTTTGGTCAGTTCAAACCTATATTCTTTTGAATTAAGTTCCAATGTGTACTGAATAGGTATAGCATGCACAAAATGTGTATGTATGGTATGCACAGAGTTCAAAATGTGTACTGATAATGTAATATAGAATACAGAGAGTTCAAAATGTGTACTGATTATTAATGGAATGCAGAGAGTTGAAAACATGTCCTGATTATGTATGAATGCAGTTCAAAATGTCCCAGGAATGACAGAATCCAGCCAAGTTCACTAGGTACAAATTCTTATTTTTATGAAATATTAAACCTCAGATATTAAATTTCAAAACTTTATATTTACAGAATCCAGCATCTTAAGAATGACAAAAGTCAGCAAAACTTTTAATGGTACCAAGTATACTCAACAATCGTTACATAACTGATACCACAAATTTACATACTCTAGCCATAGTAGTTACAAATATCTACAGTCCAAAATGTCTTCACATGTCCAAAATACACAAGCAATGACTAAATCAAGAAACATTCATAGCTTACACAGAAAAACCCTATTGTCCACAACACAATTACCCAATGAAATGATACAATAATTCTGTACCTTGAGTGCCTATTTTGGGGTCCAAAGTGATACATAATCACACTATGCATGGCACAAAATCTAACCAGCTTTACTAGTACAATTCCATTTCTTACAAAATAATATATCTCAAGTTACAAATCTTTTGACACCAACATTTACAGAAAATACATATTAAGTCCTATATATTGACCTAAAATAA